>CM022774.1:11109832-11114832 GCA_012411365.1 Ameiurus melas
CGAGCTTGTCTCTTTTCCTTAGGCCGTGTTTTCCTCGATTTTCTACTTTGCGTCTGTTCCTCTGTACCAAGGCTTCCTCATGGTCGGGTATGTGAGCTATGACAGCGTCTCTGACTTTTTTTCTTGTTTGTGTGGTTGTCTCTATACAGTTAAACTTTTGCATTGCTGAACAATGTGTGTACGCTTCTGTCTGTCCGTCTGTCTTTCAATGCATCCGGGTTTGTTAATGCTGCATCACTTATATTCACAGCTATGCTACAATCTACACCATGTTCCCAGTGTTCTCTCTGGTGCTGGATCAGGATGTGAAGCCAGAGATGGCTTTGCTTTACCCAGAGCTGTATAAAGACCTTACCAAGGTAATTCCACAAAACACACTTAACCACCTTCTAAAACCACCCTCCACTTCATTCACAAGAAGGGTAGACTTGACTAAATAACTACTACCAAGTTCTTTGATGAATAAAAACATAAATATTAGGCTGATATACATATGTGTGTGTGTGTGTGTGTGTGTGTGTGTATATATATATATATATTGTATTTAGATTTATTCTCTTTGCTTTGATTGATGCATGCCAACGATTTAAATTTTGATTCTCTCCTTTGCTTTAGGGACGCTCCTTGTCATTTAAAACCTTTCTTATTTGGGTCTTGATAAGTGTGTATCAAGGTAAAACATCCTGATTTTTGGCATGTGTCTTCATTCTTTTTTGTGTTCAGTAGTGCCGATTGGTGTTTAATGCCCTTAGTGAGTGTAGGTTTGCATTTGTGATCTTGGCTAAAATAAACTCGAGGCATAGCATGAACCTCTGACCCTCTGCAAGTGTCTTAACCAGTTCCTACAGCTATATCTATCGAAATCCTTTTGACTTCACAGAAGCAAACACAATTATCTTCAAGCTAAAGCAGAATCATAAAAACATCCGATCCTTAATGCATCCCAAATCAGCAATATTAGTACAAATGTACCATGCTCTGTGTCTCCGATAGACTTTTATCCGGGAAGCTCTGGAGTGCCAGACACACATCTGTCACGTAAACGGATCCGGCCGTGCAGTGAGCGAGAGAGATCAGTGTCCCTGTCCAAGCGTGACATCCCGACAGCTCCCGCTTTTTTAATTAAACCTCGATATACAGAGAAAAAGCGACAGTGGGGTCTAGTGACGGGTCTAGCGACGGCCTCATTTAATCCGGCAGTTAACTCGGAGGAATGCCCCACATGAACAGACGCAATTATGCGATCAGTCAGAGGCCATTAGGCTGAGCCAGGGTGCCGTTTGTGATGAAAATGAAAAAGGAGACTGATACAGTAGGCTTTGGGGAGCGGCGTTAAAGCAGAGACTCCAGATGAAAATCTGTGTTACTGTCTCATGTGTGAGAACTTTGTGTGGATCAGAGTGGTGTAGCAAACACAGGTTTACTGCTTTTACAAACATCCGTCCATATTCTCAGTTCTGATTATATCTCAAATGTTTTGAAAGAAACTGAACCATGGCATTAGTTTATGTTGTCATATAGTTATGTGCTGTAGGTTAATCAGTGATTGACCACAAAGATTGAATTATTTCCTTTTTCTCCACCAGGGGGCATCCTGATGTACGGTGCCCTAGTGCTATTCGATCAGGAGTTTGTACATGTGGTGGCCATCTCATTCACAGCTCTGATTCTTACCGAGCTGCTAATGGTGGCTCTGACCGTACGAACCTGGCACTGGCTCATGGTGGTGGCTGAGTTCTTCAGCCTCGGCTGCTACCTCGCCTCGCTCGCCTTTCTAAACGAGTACTTTGGTAAGAATTCCTACAACTCGTTTCTGTTTGCTTAAAAGCCGCACTCACACTTAATAATCCACCTTTGTGAAATACATTTGACTAGTATCCAGAAGGGTGTAATAATATTCATAAGCTTAGCCGAGTATTGTTAGTGGTAGGTTAATTATACCAGACCTATTCACTATTTGAGTAATAATAATAATAACAATAGTTATGGCATCGCAGCTGTATGATTAGTTGACCGCATGTTGCTGATTAATTCTCTACAGCATCAGCTCTGACCTAGTTAAATCTGCCAGGCGAATCACAGGTTTATATTGTTTCTGTACAAATCTCACAAACAGATTTATGTAGCATGCAATGAATTAAAAATGCGCGTAAATTCAGAAATTGCGAGGCTTTCGGTGTGGAGACATTTATTTAGCATTTTTTAAGGTACATTCACGCATTCAGCTACAACCCGACTGGAACCCGGCGACCGTTGGTGACCGGATGTGGGTGTGTCGAGCAACGCAACAAAGTCCGGAAGAGTTTAAGTTTATGCAAATTTAGAGCGACTTTATGCGGCGACTTCCAACGGGTCTGAAGACAGTAGGGCACTCGTGATCCGCAACGCGATCCGTTTTGCGCTTTCGCCGCAGATAGATGGACACAGTGGTGAAGAGCACACACTGCTTCTCCTTCATCTCGTAGGATATGATGCATATGTACACTGGTGAATTCTATATATAAACGCTTTCCCTAGAGAATGCTAGTGGTAAGAAGAGTTGCCATGTTACTATGGCAACCAGTAGTAGGAACGCATACTGGTGGCTTCGTAGTACGGAAACTGGCGACTGCAGTGATGACCGTGTCTTATTAACTTAACTTGAAGTTTGGTGAGGGGACGACTGCGTCTAGCTGCAGTAATGCAGCGCTCACCATACAATTGTTACTATAGAAACAATAACGTATTAGAACGAGTACATTCATATAAACCTGTGAATTACCTTGCAGCTGGCATTATCGACAGAGCTGCTTTTATAGGCAATTAATCGACACAATTCTTACCAATCAGATTTGAGAATCCAGCACCACTGTGGTATAATAGCGTCTCAATGAATGTCTTGTCCACTGCTCGATATCTAAGCTCTTTGCACTCTTTCTGTCTCTCACCCTCCTGTCTTTCTCCCTCCTGCTTCTTTGCGCCATGGCTTTCACTCAGGCATAGGTAGAGTGTCCTTAGGAGCCTTCCTGGGTAGGTCCTCTGTTCTCTGATCTCTCGTGGACTCCCTCCCTCAGACGCATGTCCTTTCCCCAAAATCACCTCTCACTCATAGTCTCGTGCGCCGTGCCTATCAGGAGATGTGCTATGACTCTACTCTGAATCAGTGACTCTTGTTCTTCCTTTTCCAGAACATTCCACCATCACTACTCACTTGTATCACCATGTACCAGACCCATTTCCAGTCAAACACGCTAGATGTAGCAGATCAGCACTCCAGCACCGATCTGATCTGAAATTGTGTCTCTCTCTCTCTCTCTCTCTTCTATGTTGTTCCACCAGATCTGTCGTTCATCACGACGGAGACGTTCTTGTGGAAGGTGTGTGTGATCACGCTGATCAGCTGCCTTCCCCTGTACATCATCAAGTACCTGAAGCGCAAGTTTTCGCCGCCCAGTTACTCCAAGCTGTCCTCCTGAGCTGACCCTCACACAGGCGTAGCGTCAAAGCACACACACACACACACTCACCACACACACACACAATATACAGCGGCTTAATAGACACTATAGCAGCCATAGTGACTGTAGCTGTCCAGGTTTGGAGATCTATTCGAGCTTCATGAAGCTGGTGTGTCTCATTTAAGTGTCCAATTAATGCTGTATGCCTCTCTGTGTCGTGCTGTGGAGGATTACCCGAGCCAGCTTTTCATTTTTTTTTTGCTGGGTAATCGATGGACAGCACGTGTACTCGGCACACAATGATACTCGAGGGGAAAAAAATAATAATAATCCAATCACAATAAAAAACCAAGAATGAACTCCGGTGATAGAACTGGTCCGAGTATTTAAAGAAGAAAAGAAGGACTTTCATTAGGCACTTCCTTTCTTTGAGTGCACTTCAATCTAACCTGCGATTGTTTACTTTCCAGGGCTGTTCGGAGATTTTTTTATTGATGTGTAATGACGTGCGTTACTACATCAGACTGGATTGTCCGAATGAACCAAGAGATCGTTTGTTTATGAATGGGAAAACAGCAATGCTACTACTTTCCTTTGAAGGTTTTCTTCGGCTTTGATTGTCTTTTTTTTTTTGTTTGTTTTTTTTTTTTTAAGATTTTCTATGCCTGCTGAATTCATCAAGTTGTCTTATTTATTATAGATCGATGGGCTGTTTTAGCTGTGTTTGTTTTTCTTTTCTCTCTGCCTGTGTGCACAAATGACTATAGGCATCTTTGAACGTCTTTGCCACTAAGCAAACAAAACCATAAGATTATGCTTTTATAAGATTACATAGTACTGTTTTTGTTTTTTGTGTCGTTTTTTCTTCTACAAAGGGACTTCAATCATCTGTAAACAAGAGCTTTAGGAAGATATAGGACTATACAAGACTATCACCACGTATTGAACTCCATTCAGCTGACACAGTGACACTTGAGTAATGTGTATTTATTTGAATCCTCAGCCTCACTGCTGCTCAGATTTGTTCAGATAACCTTGCGACTCTTAAGACAAACGGTTAGCGTTAACCTTAGTGTTGGCCTGACTGTTCGATTTGGTCTTGTTTCTAGGTGTGCCACCCATCATTCCGGCATACTGTATAAGTGTGGCGGCCTGGGAAAACCCTTCACGTTTTAGTTACCCCAAAAAGTCAAAAGAGAAACATTATACATGTAAAGATTCTTGAAACCCTGCTTGAAAGACATGTTCATTTATAACTAATCTACTTATGGAAGAAAAAAAAAAAACCAACAACACTGCCAAATTTGTAAAATACTCTAAGTTTATAATATGGAAATGAGCTCTCGCTTTGATTCTCAGCATCATCCACAACAGTCTCATCACAAGTTCAAGCACGAGCCTCATCGTCATCTTTTCACTCGACTGATCTCTCTCCATGTTAACATCGGTGAAGAAATACTTCGTTAATGTAGTTCATGCGAGCGTGTAAGTGCTCTTCTATGTTTTGATGATGATCTTGATTTGATGTGATCGCATCGCGGACATTTTGACAGCCGGTAACCG
>CM022774.1:11719832-11874832 GCA_012411365.1 Ameiurus melas
CATTATTAATTTAGTTTTGTTTTTATTTCTTTTCCATCTCTTGCTGTTTAGCTACTCACGTCACAGACTTCAGCTTCACTTGAGCAGAGCCCGAAATGCATATACAAACAGTCAAGTATTTGATATATGGTATGTCTTTCCATTGTCCAGAGAGACAAAGGTATTTGTTGAGGAAGGATGGCTTTTTAAAAAAGCACTCATGTTCAAATATTTACATCTACCATTCTGCAGATGCTGCATATTTCAAAGCAAAGACACCAGTTTTATGTGGAAAACTTTATGGTGGGGAGGAGTGTTCACACTTCAATGTACTCAAGTATTTAAAAGTAAAATATTTATCTTCTTCAGGCTTCTGGTGGATGTGGTGGAGCGCTGGGCACAAGCAGGGAATACACTCTGGATGGGACATAAGTCCATCCTAGTGACTAAATATTGATGATTATTTCTCAGTCTGACAGGCTCAAAGTTAGAGTCCTTCCAAGGTCATGGAATGAAAATATTATTTAATGTTTAGCACTTTAATATTCACATATGGATACTGTGGAAGTGTTAGTGTCTGCAGATGTAGATCAGTGATGTATTAAAGCACAAAACAACATAAAATGTATTTCTCTGATGCTGAAGCCTGCAGAGCAGCTTTCTGCCTATTTTGTCTGAACACTGTTCACCTAAAAATATATCCCCTCAATTGATGGTGGAGGGCGCTGTCAAACATGTCTAAAAGATCACTCCAAATCTCCCATAAGTGTTTGTTTGGGCTGAGATTTGGTAAGTTTCAAGACCGTAGTATATGATTTTCATCTTCATCAAACCATTCAGTGAGACCTTGCACCTTGTGGATTGGGGTGGGGTCATCCTGCAAGTCAGCACTACCTCAGTGACACTTTTCTCTACAAGGACAAGTGAACCCAAACCATATCAGCAAAATGATTACATCATTAAAAAAAACACTTTTTTTCCTTTCATTTGCTACCCATCTATATGTGTACATAACTAAAGCTGCAAGATAAGAGAGCTTATGTTAGTTTCACACAAGAGAAGATTATACCACTATGCTTAGGTGCTGAAAAACAACAACAAAAACAACAACACCAAAACAAAATGATGCTGCAAGTGAGAGAAGTGAAGATGACACAACAGCATCCTCATGCAGAGTGTCTTCACAGCAGTAGCAAACTAATTAAGTTACATACCATTTTAAGGTCAGTGCTGCCCCTTGTGGCTGTGGCCCATTCATCAATGTCACTTCCTAATCATAAATAAACTGTGGACAGAATTTTCTCATGCAGGATACAGATAGCTGTAAACAGTCAGTAAGGGCAGAAAGGATAGAATTCAGTTCTCACTGCACTCGCAGAGAGAATGTGTTAATATCCTAAACATTTTTTGTGTTATTACTATTTTGTGTCAAATTATCCAATAAATGTTTTTTTTTTAAAAAAAGGAAATGAATTTCAAATGAGTGATCAACACAACATGTAAATTATTATCCAATCATGTTGCAGTCTGCGCTGCCAATATCATCCAACTCTGAACTCGCCTCAAAGTCAATGTTTGCTGCTTTGAGCTTTTGATTGTGACCCTGGAATCAGAGTCCTGAGGCGAGGAAACCAAATGACCACAGGTAGTTAGTGTTCATCACTATTTAGCATTAGGGAGCTCTCGAAAATGTATTCATTGGAAAACAGTAACTCAGCAAGTGATAATTAACTTTACCTATCACAATGGCTTCAAAAGTGAATATCATGAACTGCTTCCTCAGTGTTGGCGTTACACTACTAGTGTCATGTGTTTATGTTGGCTGTGAAATATGGACTGAGGTTATTCTATAATTCTCTGGGTCTGTATCTTTATCTAAGGCTCTGAGTTAGGGTTAGATAGTTGGATGCTGTCACCAATCACAGTAGGGATGAGTGATGCTAACTTAAACTCTCACCTGAGTTGATAACATTTCTTTAGCATACAGCTCGCGGTAATATTAGACATTCATGTTCCCATTTTTTTTTTAAGTTAACGATAGCGTAGCATTACATCTATTCACCATGATGTAATACAGAGAGTGGGTTAACGTTAACTACATCTTTGCTCATATTTACCAAGGGTGCCAATATTAGTGGAGGGCACTGTATGTACATTTTTGTCCACAAAACAAGTTAGCTACTGTTATCATTTCCATTGTAGCAGCTATAAACAGTTGTTCCCTCATCTTTTTTTCTATTTCCGTTATTGGAAATTATTTCAATTGAAAAAGACTGTAGCAAGTGATGGAAAACAGGTACAGCTTTACCTCCGACTGTTACAAAGCACTGACACTGGAGTCTCCTTCCATAAATTATAAATAAATATCTCTTAACAGAAAGCTCCATTTATTATTAGGTTGACAAGTCCCTGTGAATTATCTGTTACTATAGAAACGATAATGTATTAGAGGAAAAAAATTAATCAAGACCTGCTGACCAATCAGAATCAAGGTTTCAACAATAATAACTACAACCTCTCTGAACCACTGAAAGTGGTTGAACATGATAAATAAAAAAAATATCAGTCTCTCTAGCTATGCTTCATTGACACAAATTTGAGAACCATGGTACTTTAAAATGAACTAATTTTAAAGTACAATTTTATATATATTTTAGTAATGTTCTGAATATGGACACATGTCTGTTGTTAATGTTTTGTTATTTTATTCAGTTTTACTCCTAGGGCAAGCTTAGAAGAAATTTTCACCATACAACATTTCTCAGATAAGGGATTGTGTGACTAGCTATTAATATTGAAGAGATATTTTTCTTGCTATTTTCTATTTTTAAATATATATATATATATTCAGATTTGATCAATAATATTACAATGTCATGGATCATTATTAAAGTCTTTAAAATGCCCATAATGTGCAAAGGTGTCCAGATTGGATTTCTACCAATAATGACAGACACAAAAATACCAAAACAGGCTTTTTATAGAGGACTTCATTCGGTTGCTTTATTGATTTATCATGGCAGTATATGCACTTTAAGCTAGATATTATCAGATATTTAAAAATAGGATTCAAATTTTTATCTGGTCAAAAATATCGGTGTATGTTCTCCCTGTGGGTTTCCTCTGAGTTCTCTGGTTTCCTCCCATCTCTGACATACAACATATAGTTAGATTTGCTAAGATAAACTGTCCCTTGGTGTGATGTGTGCATGGTGTGCTGCAATGGACTGGCGTCCCCATGCCCAGTGTTCTTGGGATAGACTCTGGAGCCACCATGACCCTAACCAGCATAAAATGCTTATTGGACACTTAGCTTTAAAAATTCACAACACTAGATCATCTCTTCACAGTTTAGAGATCTACATGTACATGTACATGTACATGTACAAATTTCCAGGAGATACAGAACCAGAATCATTCACAGTAATAAGTGAGAATTATTAAAAACTCTTTACAGGCCATTTAAAAGCATTACAGCCATGAAAA
Organism: Ameiurus melas; assembly: GCA_012411365.1. Taxonomy (NCBI): domain Eukaryota; kingdom Metazoa; phylum Chordata; class Actinopteri; order Siluriformes; family Ictaluridae; genus Ameiurus; species Ameiurus melas. The sequence continues at coordinate 11,723,298 of CM022774.1, forward strand.
TTACATTAAACCAAACTCCCTGTTAACTCACAGAGACAATTAAGTTGTTATTATTAAATAAAATAAAAATAAGTTGTGTTTACCTTTAACAGCTACCATGTAGGTATTTCTCAAGATTGTAGTGGGATTACAGGACAGCTTATTTTGTTTCCCCAGAAATAGCTCATATGCTAATATGCTGAAATGAAATTTCTGTGAAATTAGCTGTGTAAGGATTAGCTGACACTGACGATGACCAAGTGAAAGTACCTTCTAGTCCCACAAAATCAGAAAGAAACATTTTTTTTTGCAGCAGTTTAATTTATTATTATGATGGATACAGCATTCATTTGTAAATTGTATCTTAACTGTTTATTTTGTCTTCTGTAGTATATATAGGGTGTCCCAAAATTCTCTATCTAAAGGGGACTATGTTTGCCAACACCATGTTGTTTGTGCTTCTCGTCCACTTCTCATTTTTTCGTTTTCGTTTACAGTCTTTTTGAACTTATTATTAAATTTTGGCAACAGTGTCGTGTGTGATGTGCTTGCCATGTTTCCTGTTTAAAAAAAAAGCCATGAAAATTATTTCAATATGTTCTTTTTTGTCCAAGGCATTCTTAAAGGCTATATGAAAAGGAAAAAAATATATATAAAATATATATATAAATATATATAAAAAAGATGTCACGTGGAGCCTATCCCAGGAAGCATCGGGCACAAGGCAGGAAGCATGTTCTCCAGGATTCTTCAATAAGGTCTGCCTGCAAATCACTGATCTACCATTCTACTATTTTACAGTGGTCACGTAGCTGGACTTTGCTGGTTATTTATCTGGCCAACTAGCTGATAGTCACATGGAAGCCTGTTGGTGAAATCCCTACTGAATATTAATATTATAGCTAATGTTATGGCTAATGTGTTAAAGTATTAAAATACACCTTGTACACAAAGTTTGATATACACCTAAAAGACAGCGTTCTCTTAGCTACTTCTGTTGGCAATCATATGGGTGTTCTCTATATCTAAGTAAAACCACCTGAAATCAGGCACACTTGAGGTTCTTAAGTGTACTTTGCTGCAAAAGATAAGCAAGATATGAAAGAGAACTGAGCTACACACAAGGAATGAGAACAACCGCCTGCATGACAAGAAGATGTAATCCTCCAATGAAAGTGTAAAGCGGATAATTCAATAACATCAATCTCTCATTCATAGTTTACTACTTAGCAAAGGAAAGGCAGTTATGTGCAGGACAGATGCAGAGAAAGGAAAGGAGCAAGGCCTTTAGTTTCAGCCCAGATAATGAAATTAGCAGTCGTTGAGTTATTGCCTTGTGTTGCACATCAACTATCTTCAGCTTCCAGCTGCCTGTCATCCATTTCTTTTGATCGGACATATGCACTAAGTGTGCAAGTTTGACAAAAATGATACTTGTGCTAATTACAACACTAGTGAATTCTGATTAGTCTGTGTAAAAACCTCTGGTACACTCACAGCCTGCTGTTGATGTTTCTGTAGTTTAAGTGTTTGCAGGATACATTCTGGACCACAAAGCACAAGGTAGACCTTGTTAGTTCCATTATTGTATAGTTATAAAGACCTGTGATTCCTGGCTAATTGCTAGTCCAGTTTGACAGTTCAAATACATAGTAGTGGGCACTGTTATCCTGAGTTAATTAGCTGATCTACGAAGAGCCTTGTCCAGTTGTCGGCCTTTTAGAATGGTGTTCTACAGCCTTAATAAAAAAGAAAATCCAAAACAAACAAAAACCCAATTACAGCTAGCTTAAGACTAGTTCTGAGTTTAATACAAGACTTCACAAGTGAAAACCAATATAATATGTCTTTGTAAGGTGAGATGTCAGAACAGCTTCAGTGCACATTGGTATAGATTCTACGTGTCTCTGGAGCTGTACTGTGGTGATGAACACCATCCTTTCAAAAGATATTCCCTCAATTTTGATGATGCTGATGAAGAACGCTGTCTCCAAAATCTCCCATAAGTGTTCAGCTGGGTTGAGTTTATTGACTGTGATAGTCATAGCATATGATTTCCATCATTTTCATCCTCATTAGTCCACTCAGTGATCCCTTGTGCCCTGAGGATGGGGCTGGGCCACAATAAAAGAGGCTATTCCCATTAGTATAGAAATGTTCCCTCATAGGATGAAGGTGATCAGTCAGAAGAACATTATCGAGTGCGGTGACCTTTTCTCAAATTTGACCTAATCCATGCTAACAAAATACCTCCACATTGTAAGAGAGCTACCAGACGTTTCCAGAATACAGGTCAAGCATTCAGATTTTCTTGGTGATTGAGGTTAACTGGGCCTGCTCATTATTTTTTATTGTAGGATGTCAGTTGCTTAACTGTATCATGCAGTATCTGTTTGGACGCATCGGCCCTTGTTATTTTTCTTTGGTTTGTCCCTTAGTGGGAACCCTTAAAGGTTTTATGTCAAACGCTACAATGGGGTCTCCCTATGAAAGAAATCTCCAAGCAGGCTAGTAGTCCTTTATGAAGCTATGGTCCACTAACTATTCAAAGACCCCTTGAATAACCCTTGTTTTTTCCTGACAGGTCTTGTCTCGTAAAAAATGTCTCTTCCTGTGAATGTAGGCTGTCCTTGGCCATGTTTAATGATGAAAAGTGCCAGACTCTAGATGTCTGGCTTGAAAGACTTCTGGATAGTGGTGTTCAGATGGATGGGAGAGAGAAGAAATGGCATCCTTCCCACCAAGATAGCAGAGCCAATTATGATGTCTTTGGCTGCTCTCATAAATGGGTGTAGCATTTGTGGGATCTGAACGATCTTCTGGCTTTAGGACGAACACTTAAACAGTTACACCACTGGGTGGATTTCAAGAAACATATTGTAGCTGCATTTTAGTACTGACAGTGATAATGATAATCTGTTTTATTTAAGTTATTGGCATATTTTCTGCAGTTGTCTTTCATGCCTGGACACATGAATCCAAGGATCCTTCTAAAAATCCCGTAGCCACATGACTTTGTATCATGTTACACTGTGACATTCACATACATTATAATATTATCTAAAATGTATCCCCTCTTCAAGCCTCTGTGCTTCTACAATAACACTTTCAGTTTTTTCCTGTCTTATCCAGTATCTATTCCCGTCTTGTTCCCAGTGTTCCTGGGAGAGGTTCCGGGTCCACCATGCGCCTAACCAGGATAAAGCTGTTATTAAGATGAATGAATAAAATGAATGCATTTGCATACTGTTGTATGTGTTTGAGTAAGGTAAAAACTTCAGTAGACATTTTCAGAGCAAATCAAGCAAAAAGGTTTTAAAAGGATTACATTTATCCTGCGGGTCTGTTCTATCCGTTGTAGCTCTTGGCACTTCAAACTCCTCAGGGCTTCAGGAGTTGCTTCAGAATAACAGATTCTCATGTTGGAAATATAGCCTATTACCAAACTGGCTGAAGGAATCACAGCATTCTCTAATCTCAGACTTTAATTTTTAATGTCAGTTGGCTTTTCTCAGCTGTGGTGTCTTACCACAACATTTCATGCACAATTTATAACATACCCCACCCAATCATAACCAACTTCACAGCTGTTCTCGATAAATATCCCATCCTTATATGATATTAAAGTCATTCAATGATTGATGCATTTTTTTTGGCTTGTGAACTTTATTGAGCTTCCATTTGTTAAATAAGGATTTAAATAATCACTGCATTAGGGTAACAAAGTACTTTACCGTGGTGTCAAAATTTTAACAAGTTTCATGTCGGCCTCAACATTCATGGTAAATTCATTTTAAAACTGATCTGGTTTTCATCAGTTTTGAATTTCAATATTTTTTTTTGGTGTCCTACGAAAGACCACTGTCCGATGATTACACACTTCTGAATACATAATTCTCAGAGGGAGATTTACGAATCATTGAGATTAAGATACGATATAGGTCATTAAATTCAGTGAAAGCCTAAAATGTGTCATATTATTAGAATTCTTCGTTATCACGTTACATACGGCTTTTCTTCCTGAGGCTGATGAGTCATACCATGTTGATTCCAGGTGTTTGGGGAATATCACTTTATTCTCATTTCATTTAAGAAATGCTATTATTAGGAATCTCCTCTGATTCTTGGGGATGTGACTCACTTCCTTGACCTTTTAAATTATTAGCCTATGCCCATACTGAACTCCAAATCTAGCTGAACCTCATTTCCTTCTGAACCATATTAAGCTTTTTATAGGGATGCAGATGTGACCTGTAAACAGCTGCATTTGAGCTTCAGTGATGGATCAGGTAAGAATCACAACCATATAAAGTGTGCATGTATTATCACAGGTTTGGTTTTATATGTGGTTATGAAATAAAAAGGATTAATATGTGAAACTATATTTCTACACACATCATGTGCAGTTTTTTATAATTTAACCACTTTGAAGTTAACCATAGGTTAATTGGAACATTCTTAAAATATAATAAGTGGAGAGAGCAAAAGTGAAGGGGTATAATGGATGCATGATTGGATGCATTAAACACCCCACACCTGCTGTTAAATAATGCATTGATGGGTTTTTATGCACATTAAATGGTGTTTACATGAAGCATCTTAATAAGCAGGGGAATAAATTAAGAAATATAAAACGTTACTTAGGCCCACTACAAATAATACAATATAATTTTAAAGATTGCTGTTGATATTTGTATCAAATCCTGTGTTATGCTGCTACTGCATGAAATCAGTTACAAAATGATGCTTACCTTATAGTGGTGGTTTTTCTGTTTTTTTTATTATTATTATTTTTTTTACTAATCTGTTTTTACTGAATTTTACAAAATATTACAATGAATTGTAAAAATATTGAATATTTCTAAACTCTGTTATTGTTGTTACAGAATGAATTATAGAATTTTAATATGCTGACATCTTAAACATGTAGTGAATTTTACTTGTCTACTGGATTCACACAATATTATAATATGCTGACTATGAATTTGGAGAAGATTTTTTTTCAAGGCCCGCTATTGAAATGTGATATATTGATGTTGTGAATACGTTACAAATAAATTATGCTGTAGACAAGTAATTGTGGCTGTTGGGCCCTTGAACAATGCCCTTAACTCTCTCTGCTCCATGGGTGCTGTATCATGCTGACCTTGTACTTTGACCCAGCTTATTAACAAACTGGGATTCGCAAAGAAAATAATTTCACTGTGCTGTAATGTGTGTGTGTATATATATAACAACTAAAGGCTTCTTCTTCTAAGTAAAGGCTGAAGCAATGAAATTGTGTGTCCCAAATGATCAAACGTCATAATGTTTTCATTCAGTCCTGCCTAGCACTTTCAGAGCTGGGGGTTTGATTCCCACCTACACCTTGCATGCATGGAGTTTCCATGTTGTCCTTGTGCTTCGCGGTTTCCACTGGGTACTACGGTTACCTCCCCCAGTCCACAGAATTTAGGAGTAGATTTGCAAGTGAAGTGCTTATTTAGAGTTTTAATAGTAATCCTTGTGTAGAAGGATCCATGTGTACATACGTATAATATATATATATATATATATATATATATATATATATATATATATATATATATATATATATATATATATATATATATATATATATATATATATTCTGATTTGTTTCTTTTTTGGGGGGGTGTTGTGCAATTCTTTTTATTTTTATTTTTGGGACTGTTTGTATCACCACTGTAAATAAACACACTGTGAATAAACATCATTGCACCGACGAGGCTGAGCCATCATTTCTTGTGCACAGAGCCCTTACCAACACGCCTCATCACACATGCACTCTAGGCTGATTGGCATCTCTAAAATTGCCCGTAGTGTGAATATGTGTGCGATCGTGCCCAGCGATAGCCCCTCCCCTCCTCTCCCCCCGGTCCAGGGTGTCCCCAAGACCCCCGGGGTATCCTCCAGGCTCCCCGCGACCCTGTGTAGGCTTTCCTGTACAGAATATGGAAGGATGGATTTTCCCTTCAAATGTAAATAGTGAACAGGTTGAGGAATTCACAAATGCATCACGTGTTGGGGTATTTGTTTTATTAACAACAACAACAACAACAACAACACCAACAACAACAAAGCTTAAACTGTCCCGAATTATCCTATATAATTGAACTAAAAAAGTATTATTACATTTAAATCACGTTGATATTAATGCATTGTAGTATGCAAATGAGACCACATCCCTTTCCAGTCATTTGCATATTGTTCAAAATGAGATAGCAACTACAAAGCCAAATCTGTAATGTCATTATGCAGCAAATCTAATAATTTGCACCTTAATTAAAACATGACACCCCTTAGTGTGGTCTCTTTTGCCTTCTAGAAACCTGGACTGGTATTTGACACTTATGGGGAAACTGGACATCCTATTAAAGGGCCTGTGTAGTCCTGCCCCCTGCACTCCCCCACCCCTGCTTTAAATGCGCTCGTCCAGTAGCATGTGTTCAGCCGAGCTCCTTCTCCTCTCTCTCATCTCTCTCCTCTCTTCTCCTCCTCTCTCCTCTTCTCTCCTCTTCTCTTCTCTCCTCCTCTCATCTCCGGTACAAGCGGCGGGTCCCGGTGGTAACATGGTGCGAGGATCAGGGCGGCACTGAGGCACTTCATAAGGACACCACGACAAAGAAACAAAACAAACCCCGAGCTTTGCACATATCCACACGCCGAGGAGGAATCCAGTCGTAGTCGGACGCGGTAAGTAACCGAGGCACTGAGTCTTTCTCTCCATCTGCAGTATTGATATCGGTGTTAAATTGTTAACGACGGCGCGCGCCTCTCTTCTGCTCTGTTGTGTTTGCGCTGGGTTTCTGTGTTGTTTTGAATAAGCACCATCCACTACGAGCTGGATAACGCGCTCCATAAGTGTTATTTATTTTAATTAGATTTTTTTTTTTGTCCTACTCAGCAATCCTGGTGAAGAAAATCAATCAGTAAATAAAACGTCCCAGTGATGTTGCACCAATGTAACCCTGACTGTAGCCTGTAGTCTCAGATAAGAAGATTAGGCGACTCCAGAGGGTGGAGGTTGCTTCATGTTGAGCTCACTTGATCCCACTGGCCACTAATTTGTGAATGAAACATTCCCTTGCAGAAAGATGACATGGAAAGGTAATATTTCACTTGATCGTACGTTTTTCCACATGTTATGATGTGAATAACAGCAAATGAACAGGTGGATTTCACCATGTAATGCCCTGAATTTCATCATTTTATTGATTGATTAATTGATTGATTCATCTTCAGTAACTGGTTTATCATGGTGAGGGTTGTGGTGGATCCGGAGTCAATCCCAGAGGCAGGAATACACCCTTGATGGGATTCCAGTCTATCACATGGCACCACACACACACACACACACACACACACACACACACACACAAAAGGGCGTAGGTTTCATATTATCATTGGTTGGGATATAAAACAACACATGGCTATTTAAAGCTTTCATTTCAAACACAGACACACACACGCATGGATGAACCATACAGTACATCATCCTAACATTTATCACAATACTGAATCTCACTACTAACATATCACCACATCATTGTTCGACCTCACCTGTGACCCTGCCTGTCCACCTGCATCTATTCCTGCTCTGTCTGAGACACGACCCGGCAGGACTGCTTCTGTCACCCGACCTGACAAAATAACACATTGATGCATGCCACATGAACACTGAGGAAAAACATGTATGGCTTAGTTAAGTATTATTATTACCATTATTGTTCACTCTACACATTAGAAATTGTGAAAATCTTTTAAGTGACTTACACTTTGACTTGTTGTAAATTAGCTCCTTGTGTGTGTGTGTGTGTGTGTGTGTGTGTGTTTGGCAGTTAGGCTAATTTGAGTCAGGATGGTGGCCAAAAAAGAGAGGTTGGCATTAGGAGCAAAGTATACACAGAGTCAAAATATACACACACACACACACACACACACACACACACACAAACTGACGTTTAGGCTTGCCACTCATCCTGGAAATACGGGATTGTCACGCATTTAAAAAAATGCACTGTCCCTGAATCAATATGAGACACGGTTGATTTATCCTGTATTTTCGTGCAAAGAACAGAACTGTTGGTATAAGGATGGTGTCTTCCAGCCTGTCTTGTCCAGGACGCGCTTGTAAAAGTGATTCTTAATCTCAATTAGACTTTTACTGGTTAAATAAAGGTTAAATAAGTTTTTAAAGATAAAAACCACAAGACACCAACAAACAACAGGGATATTATATATATATATATATATATATATATATATATATATATATATAATATATATATAAATAAATAAAAATGTATTTTAATTATTTGATCAAAATGATTGCTAGGGACAATTCAGTAGTGGCTGGATATTGGTAGGGACATGTACCTAGTGTCCTTAATACATCAGACGCCCCTGTACACACTCACACACACTCTTACAGTAGCATAACCAGTCTGACTACAAGTGTGTTTTTACGATCTGTGAGGAAACCAGAGAACCCAGAGAGAACATTTCCCTGAAAATGCGACTTCAGTTAAACACATGTGGGTCATCATGTGAATAAAATGTGTTCAGGTGTGAAAATGAATGAATCGTGTAAAAATCACATGGAAATAAAACCTAACCTGCTATATTTGAAAAACATGAAATATAACATGTCTAAAAAGCACATGTGACATGTGAACATTTGACATGTGAATCATGTGAAAATTCAAGTTCGTGTGACTTTTCTGTAAAGGTTGCAGACTAAACGAAAGGTTAGCAGTGATGAAATACTGAGTTTTGTTGTTTGTTAGTTTTTAATTAACAAACACAAATGTGTGTACTGGTTCAGAATTATGTTATCATTAATTAATGCAAATGTTGTACAAATACACACAAATAAACCAGAAGTAAATGATGTGTTCTCAGAAATAGCTTCAAGATTTAGAAGTCAATAACCCAATATTAACGTATGAAATATGCTAAGCAAACCCAACAGTATGGTGTTGACTACAGAAGTGGTTTTCAAAGTGGGGTTAGCGAAGCATTGCTGGATGATCTGTGACTTGATTGAATGGGTTTAATCCAAACCTCCATAACTCAAAAACAAGTAACCTGTAAATATTGTCAGCTTGGACCTAGTGTGTTCCGTTGGTGGAAAGTTTAGAAATAGAAAGCTCTATGGCTCCAATGAATAGAGAGAATATTACTGTACACATTTAATGTTCATGAAATAAACCTATACTGTGTGGGTCGAATAATTTATTTGACAGTAATGGGGTCCCTGTGTGCAAAAGGTCTGAGAACCTCTGGATTAAGTATATTATACATTGTGTTGACATATTTTTTTCCCCTTTCCATATAAAATGCGTATTAAACAGGAAAGCAAAAGCTCTACTGAAATATGACTCGCTCACCCCCATCTCCACCCAGTCCTAGCTCCAACCACAAGCATACTCAGTCGGTCCTTCCTGAGGTTGGCAGACAGCAAGGTGACAGACAGGCGATATCCAGTGCACAAATGACACTTTGTATATCTTATTGAACAACTCTATAGGATCATTATGCTATGATTTAAACAAAAACTGTGACTAGAACACTTTATATGATCCTTACTGCAGCACACAAGCAGTAACAACATGTTTTAGATGACCTCAAAATATTTGAACCAAAAATTTGAATGAATTTGAACAATATGAAAGGATTTTTTCCAATTTCAATTTACTTTGTAAGTAATATGTAAGTAATATGCTAACAGCTTCTCTAATGCTAACCTTAACTTTTGTTAGTGTTAAAATTATGGTAATATTAATTTATTTTTGGAAAAACAAGAAACATCATATTTCTCTGCTAAAAATTGGACAACCTGAGGCTATGATACAAAATAATCTAAATCTTGTTGCTTGATTGTATTTTTTCAGCCAAATCTAGTTTTGAGTATATGTGGAAAAAAACATCAATGCATAATTTGATGCATAATGATGCAGACCTCTGCCCTGGTTACTGTTTAGTGCATTCAGATCCTTTAAGCAATCAATCTCTTGCATGTCTCTGACATAACCATAATGGATTGCAGATGCATTATAGGGTAAATGGGTCAAGGCAACGTGGTTGGATTTTGTTTGAGTTCATATGAAGTTATAACCGCTATAACTTCGGCCCTGACCCTAATCATTGGAACTTTTTATACAAATGGTAGAATGGACACAAACCTGCGCACAGTTAGTTCAGTGTGAAATTGCTGATAATTCTTTAGACATGTTTTATAGCTATTTTTAATTAACTGTCAGATGAATGCTGTAATCACAACAATATTAATGTCAAACTGATTCTGTAGGAGTTGTTTATTGGATGTATTGTGTCATTCACACAAAATGCAAAGTGAAATTTACACATGTACTCTGTACCTTCTTTAGACATTTTGTAAAGTAAAGATGCCTTTAAATATAATGAAATAAAAAAATGTCATGTCTCAAAATAATTCCTGTATTGAACAATAAATAGTTAAATGACCAATAGGAGAAATAAAACAAACATCAAAACCTTCATGATTGATTTTAGGTAGTTTTCTAAGGAACTTGGCTGGTAGGTTGTGCCAAGCTTCTTGGAGAACTTGTTCCATTTTTGCTGTCCCTGCCAGGGCAAATTCCACATGGTTAAAAAAAAAATAAATAAATAAAAAAATATGTATATATATATATATATATATATATATATATATATATATATATATATATATATATATATATATATATATATATATATATATATATATATATATATATATATATATATATATTAACCAGAAACACTTTGATGCTTGATTGGTATTAATGGACTCAATGTGTGCCAAGAAAACATTTCCCATACCGTTACACCATCGCGACCAGCCTGAAATGTTGACACTTGGCAGGTTGGGTGCATGGATTCACTTCTGACCCTACCATTTGTAAATCGATATTCAACAGGCCAGGTGACATTTTCTTCCAATCTCCATCTGTTTAGTTTTGATGTGCCTATAACCGCTGGAGCCTTAGAGTGCTGTTCTTGGCAGACTTGAGATGCTTTCTGAATCATCACAGCTGTAATGAGTAGTTATTTGAGTATACTGTTGCCTTCTTGTCAGCTTGAATCAGTCTTTTCATTCTCTTTTGACCTGTCAAACCAACAAGACATTTCTGCACACTGAACTGCTATCACTAGATGTTTTTTGTTTTGTTTTTCTCACCATCCTGTAAAAACTCTATAGGCTGTTGTCAGGTCATGCCATGGTGAAAGTTACTGAGATCACATCTTTCCTCATTCTGTTTGATGTGAAAAATTTTGATGTGAAAAATAACTGAAGCTCGACCTATATCTGAATATATTTATGCATTATACTTCCTAATAAAGTGGCTGGTGAGTGTATAAGAAGAATTGAGGAATTAACTGTACTGAACTTTAGTAACAATAGGTATATAGTAAAAATGATATAGCAAAAATGAAGTGCAGTAAACAAAGAAACAGGACGTTCTGAGCAAAAGTCCTTCATGAGCTGTGCAAGGAAACTGCTTCTGAGGCTGTAGGAGGTGAATCCAGTTCATATTCCAAAAACATTTATGATATAATAGCTGTTTGATGTCACAATATATTTGCACTTTGTGTGTCTCATCTGCCTGCATGTTGTCCTTTGAAAGTCAGTCTAGTCAAATGAAGGTAGAGCAAATCGAAGATGACAGTAATTTGGGGTTGCAGTATTGGCATGGAGCCCATTAACAGCATCGTTTTACATTACGGGATCCGTGCAGTAGATACATGAAGCATTTGTTCCATGTGGCATGACTCTCCCTTTGGGGCTTTTCCTCAGACTCGGACTCCTTTCAAGAGTCTCACTGGGCACATTGTTTTTCTTCCTAATTCCCCTTGTGATACCTTTCACCAGCATGTTTATAATGTGCACAATACAATAGTGTAATTCTGGCATTTGGAGTATTTCAGACTTTAATATGAAGATGAAATACTGGATATTATTCTGCTTTAGACAGTCTGAAATTAGACAACTTGACAGTATGATTGCTTATGACTGTGTTTATTTAGTCAAATCTAGTTTTGTGGAACTGTGGAAAAAGCATCAACAGGTAATTTGATGTAGACCTCTACCCCGTTACCATTTCAGGCTTTTAAATCCTCTAAGCAATCAGTCTCTTAACGAACCAACGTGCCTTCCTCAACCATGATTGCGGATGCATTTCGTATTATATTATGGGATGCGATTGGGTGGATGTGGGCTTTACCACCAACCGAGAGCCTCTCACTTGCTCTCTCCAAAGACTCCATAACACTAGTCTCAGCCGTCCATTAGAGTACTGACAGGAAGGCAATTATTCTCAGTGCCTGTGGTTTATTCTGATGAACTCTCTGTGTTGCAATAATAAAAAAAAATATGTAGACTCAAAGCTGGTAGAAAAATAAGAATTTTAATTTGTTTTGGGAAGATTAATGAAACTCAGGACTGATTAAAGCTCTAAGATTTCAAGTGTGCTCTGTATTTAAATACAATTGAAGGATTAACGCGTCAGGGCACACATGAACAAATAGAACATTTGATGATACATGGAGCTGATCATTACTCATGTAGTGAGCTATATTGCTATTCTGTGATTATTTATCTGTGAGGTCAGGTTTAATACTTGCTTGGCAGGTTGTCTTGTTTTAGCTAGCATTACGTCATTCATACGATGATGATCAGGCATTAGTTGTTCTACAGTGGATTCTAGTGAGTCAGATGCCCTGCTTTCTGTTCATTTGAAGAGCATTTCATAGGCACATGAGGGAATAAAAGCACCTCTCACGCTCGACCAGTGGATGGTGATTTCAGGGATGGTTTGACCAGCAGGAAGTAATAGTGGGTAGTGATGAGCTGGGAAATATTAGAAAAACAAATTCTGCTTTCAATTATGCAAAAGGTTCAGAAGATACAGAGAGAGATCATTCTTTGTACAAATGCAGAGAATGAAAATCAATTTATCGGTGTTCTGAGTCATTTTCCAAATGGAAACGGCGTAAATGAACAATGCAAAGTATCCTCTCAAGTCAGTCTTGGCTGTCCCTGCTGATTGAGTAAAATGCGAAAAAGGAATATTGATTACCACATCTGACCGTGCATATCTATAGTGCTTTAGAAGAAGCCAAGGGAATTGACTGTATTAGCTATGACAGCTTCCCTATTTGAAGGAGTTTTAATGCCAAATAATAAAATGTCATAAAAATGAGACCTCAGTAAGATGCCACATTATTTAGCCGAAATAAAAAAGAGGATGATAGCATGGTGGCACAGTGAGTAGTGTTGTTGCCGCAGAGCTCCAGGTACCCCAGTTTCATTCTAAGCTTGGATTAATGTCTTCGTGGAGTTTTTTCCCTGTTCCCCCTCATGTCTGTATGGGTTTCCTCCAGTTTCTCCGGTTTCCTCCAACCTCCAAAAACCATACATGCAGGTGGATTTAGATATGATAAATTTCCCCTAGGTGTGACTGTGTGTTTCTGGTTCCCTCGAACAGATGTGTTCCAAGGATAGACTCTGGATTCAACATGACCCTGACCAGGATTAATCGCTTGCTGAAGATGGACGAATATAGATTGTGAACAGAAAGAGAATGTCTTCAAGTATCATGATATGATATTTTTGTCATATCATCCATACCTCATGTTAGTCTAGTAATTTTTTGCTTGTCATAAATGCACAGATTCTATTTCTTATATGCACTTAGACGCACTTTGTGACCCAAAGTCAGTCCTTAGGCATGACTGGCTAAATTTCTATTACACACACAGAAGGAAAACGAACAGAAGCTGAGATCAATCATGCATGTAGCTGTACTGTAGTTATAGTCTAGCTGCATTTCCCTAAAGGACAGCTTTACTGTAGAGTAACTTGAAGGTTTTTTCCCCCATACTTCTCATTTCAAAAAGAGAACACAAATAAAAAGATAAATGCAAAGGAATACACAGTCTATATAAAGTGTGCTGTTATAGGAAAAAAATTAAACACAGTCTTTTTTTATTACTCTTATAGCACATCAATTTGTATGTGATTACATTTATTTTTATTAAGGACATTATGTCAATGTATAGGTATATTTATTGTTGTTGAACGTGCAAAAAACTAGTTCGTTCCCATTATCACTTAAGTGTTGACAATGGAAACTCCTTACAAAAATTATGATTATTTGTTTTCTTTGCTATAGCAATAGATAAATAAATAAATAAATTCAATGGAAAAGGTATAACTATATATATCTAAAAAATATATCAAGAACGGCACAATAGGTGGAAAAAAAATCCAAAGAATATATGATATTGCATCACAGTTTTTGTTTGCACTGTCTAAAAATTTTTGCTGCTCAGTGAGCCATTTATTTGATCCCATAACACATGAGTATGAAGCATTTACAGACAACTATTTTACATGGTTACAGTCAGAATGTGACAAATGAAACTATAAAAGACAATCAGTGCAATGGAGAACAAAAATGTTTATGGAGGAAAAGAGGGCATTGTACTGTACACACTTGAAGTTGATCAAAATAATTGAGACGTGGAACATGTGATCCCAGACGTGGGGATTATGAGAGAGGCTTCCTGCGCAGAGGCTGTCTACTGTACTGCACAATAACGGTTAAAGGGGAAAATCTTGCTGAGAGAGCAATTTGTATTCTGATGAAAGAGGATGTGTATTTTTAGAACCCTCCTCATTCAGACAGGAAATGGGATAGCGGGCTCCATAATGTTTCATATAAAATACTTTCTCAAATATTTTCCTTTCCCTAGTGTTGCATGCCGTTTCCCAAGAACTTGGGTTGGATATTTTACACTTATGTACAGAGTACGAACACAGTGGGTATTATTGTTTCTATAATAAGCATTTGACTCTTGCTGGGTTATTCACTGTATAGCTGAACATTTAGATTTAGACTAGGTAAAAGCCAATCTTATTTCCTTCATTTACAAAATTCAGAAATGTGTAGTCATGTTTCATACAAGGATCACAAAGAGCAAACAACATACTTGTTATTTTTCACATTTATTAAAGGGAGCCTCCATGTTCAGTTTCTATGTTTATTTTTACGACCTCTTTGAACTAAAATTAGACATTGTGTTCTATCTCAAAATAAAAAGCACATTATCTGCACTTATTTCCAAAAGTGACCATGATGGCCTCCTGAATCATTCATCTCGCTCTCTCGCTCATTCTCTCTCTCTCTCTCTTGCCTGTTCTCCTATCGACTGAATAACTGTTTGTCATTAAGCTCATTCCGATTTCAGCACTTGCTGAGCACGTTTGAATGCTTCTCTACAGAAACATGATTGAAAACAGGACAAGAGGGTTCAAAGGCTAAAATAGCTGGAGTCTGAGTGCTCCTTTTAAGGAGGATGGAGTTACAGACGGACGGGAAGTAATCAGCTGTGTACGCCAGCGGGCGAAAAAAAATACTGCCTCGAATTTGTGCTGCAGTGGGTGAGAAATGTTCTGTGTGAGCCCGTTTATTTGATTTGTACAGCCTTTATTGGATTTTTATGCACTTTGCATTTATATTGCATCATGTTGCAAACTTTCTACATTTTAAATGGTCTCTATGTCTCTAAATGGTCTTTAAAAGTTTTGTATTTAAAATAGACCAAACAAAAAAAAATTATAATTACTAAGCTCTCTGTCTTTTTGGAAAGAACTTTATATGTTTACTTTTATATATACTTTTGATTAAGTTTTTTAAATACCTGGCAGAGGACCAGTAAGGAATCAAACATATAACATTCTGTTATAGGAAAATGGTCAATGATGTGATTGATTAGTTTCCAGTAATGGCATGTCTTGAAGTGTTTTATTCCTCTTATACCACAGCAATTTGACTACAAACACATAATACATTTTTTTCAGTCTGTAGTTACATTTAATGTTGTGTACCGTCTGCAAAATAGGTTTGTTTATGTTATTACTGAAGTTATAACAGCTATTAAACAGTTGTTCCCTCACAAGGTTCTCTTTTTGCTTTCTCTTTGTGTTCATAATACAAAAACGTAGCTTGTCGTGCTGCAGAGAAACCAGAACGAGAAAAATCGTCTGACACTTACAGATGATGGAAAACCTGCTGTTACAAAGTGTAGACACTTGAGGCTCCTTCCAAAAATGTTATATAAACATATTTATCCAGAACTATACAGTAAACAGTCATACTTTTTATTTGTATAATAATGGAATGTTTTGCGTGTTTATTATTAGGCTTAGATTATGTACATTTTCATTGTACAAGCAATGTGAATTAACCTTTACTATAGAAATTATTATTTATTAGGGCACTAACGTAAACTGCACTACTGTAAGAGCCATGTTATAGAAAATTAATCGGCACATTCACCAGTGCTTGGTATAGAAATGATTATAAATCTGACCACAGTGTATCTGGGCCACCTCTTAATTTATGTGCTGTACTTCTATCATAACTCTTCATTTCACTCTGTGGAGAGCGTGACTGCCACCTCAGTTGCGCTTCTTCAGGTGTGAGGAAAAAGTGTTTTTTGTCAGACCGCCATGGCTCGAGCCAATGTTAATGTGTCAGACCAGGGGCGGGGTGGCCCTGAGAGTCCGTCTTGTAGGGGCTGGGCACCGGAGTTTTGTTTCAATAAGAGCCTGGGGAAGTGAGAGATCTGTTGTCTTTGACCTGTGTACCACTTGCCCCCAGCACATTAGGTACGCTAGAGAGTCCTCTGAGTCTGCCAACCCTTTTGTGTAGGGAATTCAAAATGGAAAGGAATACGCTGATTCCACAGCTGACATTAGATGCTGTGATTGTGCTGAATATGGATTGGATTCCAATCTCAACAGAAGTAAACAAGGAGATTTAAGCACAGCTTTCCATCATCAACAAATATCTTTAATGTTTCCTTAAAATAAAATATGACAGAGTTGCATTGGGTTAATGGAATAATTCAAGGAATTGAAAAAACAACAAGAACAAAATATAAGTTCAGGTACATCGTCACAGGCTGAGTCATACAGCGCTGGACTTGGAAAAAACAATTGGACTGCTCTTTACTGATAAATTGTTTTGACTGAAATAGTGGTGAGTCAGAATAGCTCACCCTGCCTCAGACCTTACCTATTCAACTCTACACGGACTACGTTAATGATAAAATGAAAAAGGCTTATTGATGAAATGATAAATTACTGCCACACATGCATTGTGTTGCCTTTTACTGTGACATGACATACCCAAGAGAACAAATACAAGAGAAGCTTCTGCAGAAGATAGCCATCATCCATTACTTTGCATAATTTGCTTGTGCTTATGGCAATATGGCATATTAGAGTCTTCAGGTATAAAACTATTTACTTTTTTTGACATAGGATTATGTGCACAGCTATTGCTATTGCCACATCTAAGTAAAAAAAAGTTGCTGCATTACTGTTATTGACTGGCAGCTGGTTTGCAAGCTGATTGCCAATAAACTTGATCAGCTGCTTCACTAATAAGATCAGCATTGCTGCAGAATGCTAATTGTGTCCTAATTGCAAGCTGGTACATTGAGAGCTGTCAGCTAAATACTAATCAGTGGAATTTACACCTGCGAAACTCCAAAAGCAGATAACGAGAGAGAATTCCTCACAAATTTCCTGTCTTCTTAGCTCATTTTGGCTACTTGGCTAATGATGCAGTCAAGAGTATTATAATTTATGAATACTGTTTAGAAATGCTGTCACAAGTCTTGTCAAGTTAGTTCCTTGCTTATGTGGCTAGCATTAGTATAGATTATGAACTTGGCTCATAATAGACTAGTTTAGCAGTGAAGAGTATGAATGTTTATAAATATAACTTGGAAATCATGTTAGCTTATTTTAGCTACTTGGCTTGAGTGAGGATGATGAACATTTATGAATACTAAAAAGCTCCTGTCACAAATCTTGTCAGGTTAGCTCATGCAAGCTACTTAACAATAAGATTATGACTTTAACTCATGTTAGTGAAGATTATTAACATTTCTAAATATTACTTAGTAATTCTGACAGAATAGATAATGTTAGGCTGTAGGTTAGCCTTAGCAGTGAGAATTGCAAACTTTTGTGAATAAACATCCTGTTAGAATCCAGTCAGGTTACCTCATGCTAACTATCTGACTAGCATTAAAAGTGTAGATTATGGACGTTTATGAATATGACACAATTATTCTCAGAAAGTCTGTCAGGCTAGGTCCATTTAGCGAACTGGCCAATACGTTTGTGAAAATATAGTTATGAGCTATATGAATCATATATCAAGTCTGATCTTCCTCCTTATTGGAGGGCTTCCATATATAGACTCAGCAACACGCATACTGAGACCTGCTGTCATTTAGGCTACATAAATAGACAATTTAAAGGGCAAACAAGAGAAACCTTGAAAGCATTTTGTGCTGAATCTATTACAGATTTTCCTTCCAACTCGCATTTATTCCAAAGATTAGATGCAATGACTCAGGCCTTTGGCAAATATACAGTCCCCTTTGAAAGTATGGGAAGGATAAAGCCAATTCATTTGCTTTTTGCTATACACTAAAGACATGTGGGTTTGAGGTCAAAAGAAAATTTGAGATTTCTGTTTTCATTTGCTGATATTTACATCTAGATGTGTCAAAGAACTTGTGAATCTGCTAGGTCAAGTACTATGAGTTCTGCAACAGAAACTAAGTCACAAGGAGTCAGCTATGCACAATGCATAACTGAACGATGCACCATTTGTTTGAACCCTCCCATTTTACAAGTGATCACAAATATTGGAACATAATTGAAACTGCCCAGGTGTTCCCTGTTAGACTGAGTATTTAAATAATTAATAGCTCTCAGCATCTACTCTTGGTTTCCGCCCTAGATTTGTCTGTGAAGACTGCATTTGTTGTTAAAAAGGAGCTGTCTGTGGTAGAAAAGCAAGCCATTTTGAACCTGAGAAAAGGGGGTTGCTGTGGCTCAGGTGGTAGGGTGGGTTGTCCACTAATTGTAGGGTTGGCGGTTCGATTTCCAGCCCACATGACTCCACATGCCGAAGTGTCCTTGGGCAAGACACTGAACCCAAAGTTGCCCCCGTTGTCTGAATGGGTGAATGAGACACAGTGTAAAGCACTTTGGATAAAAGCGCTATATAAGTGCACCATTTAGGGGAAGTCAGAGCCATTGCACAAGCATTGGATATAGCCAGTACAACAATTTGGAATGTGTACAGCCACTGGTGTACTAACAACCCGACATGGAATAGGTCGGCCAAGGAAAACAAAAAAAAAAGCAAGAAAATGAGCTCAAACACACTGCCAACACAACAGAAGACTTCATTAGTGGGGAAAAAAAGTGGAATTTTTTTAGTCAAGCAGTCAACTAAGTGAACCACCAGACCTTGACCCAGTTGAGCATGCATTTGACCTACTGAAGATGAGACTGAAGGTAGTAACCCCCAAAACAAACAACAACTGAAAGAAGCTGCAGTACAAGCCTGGAAAAGCATCACAAAAGAA
Source organism: Ameiurus melas (assembly GCA_012411365.1). NCBI lineage: Eukaryota > Metazoa > Chordata > Actinopteri > Siluriformes > Ictaluridae > Ameiurus > Ameiurus melas. Next base: position 11,742,783 of record CM022774.1, read on the forward strand.
AAGTGCTACAGTCTGGTGATGTCATTGGGTTGTCAGCTTCATTCAGGTATTGCAAACAAGGAATATGTAACCAAATATTAAGTGTTATTTACTTTAATTTACTTTAAGATGATCTGTTCTTATACTTTTGCTCACCTAAAAATTGGGTGGTCTGTCATCAAAGAAGACATGTTCTAAGATGTTTAACAGATCTAGATGTAAATATCACCTAGAAAGGTGAAATTCTGATCTATCATCTCATATTCATATTTTTATTTCAAACCTAAATGTCTTCAGTGTATAGCAAAGACAAAAGAGTTGGCCTTGCTGTTGAAGTATTTTCAAAGGGGATTGTATTATTTTTGTATTTGAAACTTTATCATTGTCCCTCTGAGCAAACCATGTTTTCTTGCCCCTCACACAGCCGAGTCATGACCTCAGGCTTCATGAAAACATGCAGTCTGTAGGAAGCCACAGGATTCTCCACTAGGCTGTGAGATGATGATGGATGTGTTTATGTCGTACCTCTCTAGAGTAGTGTGGCAGTCACAACATGGCAGGCAGAAGACTGGCACCCTGAAAGGAAAATGTGAGTTCAGCAACTGTTACTCTTTGAGTTGGAAAGCAATAGCATGAAAAGTTTGTCCCCTTAGGACAAAATAATGATGACAAATAAATATAATTTATAGCAATAAGATATTAACATGCTCACTTCCACAGATGTTGCTTCATTATCACAGTAAGACAATTGGAGAGATAGTGTATGTTTAGATATTTTTAGGGAAATAAGAAAAATGATATCAGTTCAATAACTTTCCTCTCCCTGAAACATTATTCCCGTGAGATGTGTACTGTTGTGATACCACAGAGGGACATTGCTCATGCACTTACAATGGCATTTAAATAGAAGAAATATTTTCTCATTCAACTTAACATCATCTCAAACAAATGGGATAACAGGCTTGTTTCGCTGTTCGTTCCTAAAAACAAAAGAGCAAGAGCTTCTTTTCTAAATCACCATTTTCCGGTGATGTTCAATATCATATTGATGAGAAGTCCAATGTAGAAGTGGTGGAGATGAAACACATTGGACTCAACAATCCTGAATGTGATGCAGCTATATGGTGCTGTTGAGCTGAGTTACAACAGAGACTCAAAAAGAAGTTAGTGATATATGAAATGACATGTGCAACAGCAGTGATGGTGGTCTTAGCATAAAAGCTTAAGCTTTGGAACCTGATCTGTTTGAGAAGAGTATGCAGATGAGGAGGTGAGAGAGCTGGCCAGACAAAAGGAGTAAAGCACTGCTGTATTGCTCTTTTCGGTTAGTAATGATGGAAAAACTAAATCTCACTGGCACCACTATCAGCAGGTAGTCAACTGACTTTGTGGGTAATATAGAAAACACTACTTACAGTGAAAATAGACCAACATGTCTAAGTTTAAATGAGGGGGAAAAAATCAACCCAAAATTTAATTGTTGATCAATTACTTTTTTATTGCTTGTTGAACCGTCTATTAAAGACTGTTCTTTGGAAGTGGGGCTGTTTCAGGTGAGTTGAGAGGAGAATCTGAACCTGCTATTCTTAATTTTCTTCAGTCAAAAAGAGATGTTTGATGTTAATATATTCTATTGAATTTTGGTACTCAGCAAGTTAATAAACAAATGAAATTCTCCACTAGATCCAAAGGAATCCACTCTGATGAGAAAGTTACATATATACTCAGCAAAAAAAAAAAATAAAATAAAATAAAATCTTTTCCAGGAGGCTGTATTTTAAAGATAATTTTGTAAAATACAAATAAGCTTTACTGATATTTATTTGAAAGGGTTTAAACAATGATTTTTTTGTACTTGTTCTATGAACCATAAACAATTATTGCACATGCATCTGTGGAACAGTCCTTAAGGCATGAACAGTTTACAGACTTTACAGGCAGTAGGTGATTAAGGTCACAGTTACAATAACTTAGGATACTAAAGAGACCTTTCTACTGACTCTGAAAAACACCAGACGAAAGATGTCTAGGGTTCCTGCTCACCTGCGTGAACATGCCATAGGCCTGCCTGCTACAGGGAGGTATGAGGACTGCAGATGTGGCCAGAGCAATAATCTTAGATGACTAAGACAGTGCTACTGGGAGACAGGAAGGACAGCTGATCGTCCTTGCAGGGGATAATTACATGTAACCATGTAAACCCCCCCACACCCCCCCAGACGTGATGAACTTGCAAATGCCTTGGTGGAAGAGTGGGGAAACATCTCACAGCAAGAATGGACAAATCCGGTGCAGTCTATGAGGATGAGATGCACTGTAGTACTTAAAGCAGATACTGACTGTTTGTTACTTTTGATATCGACCCCCACTTTATTCAGGGACTCATTATTCCATTTCTGTTCTTCAAACGTCTGTGATGCTTGTTCAATTTTTGGAACTTTGCACTTGTTAATGTGTAATGTGTATACATGTTATATATATGTGTGTGTGTATGTATGTATGTGTGTATGTATACACACACATTAAAAAATACATGTTCTATGTTTCGTACTCTCATTTTCTTACTACCACACCCCCTATCTTCCTATCTGGTGCAAGCATGCTCTTATGCTTTACTGTCTCCGTTATATAAAATTCTGTTTCTTTATGAATCCCTTGTGCCCTTGCTGAAGTTACAGTGTGGTGATCACTCACTAGATCACGCACTTTACTGAGAGACGGGCTTTTTACAATATCCGTTGGGAAATCAAATGCAATTCAAGCAGGCTTGTCACTCAGTGCTTATGTACAGACCATTAGCAGATGGATAAGATCTATCTATCTATCTATCTATCTATCTATCTATCTATCTATCTATCTATCTATCTATCTATCTATCTATCTATCTATCTATCTATCTATCTATCTATCTATCTATCTATGTATCTATCTATCTATCTATCTATCTATCTATCAGTATGTGTTTATATATATATATATATATATATATATATATATATATTTTCTCTCTATGTGATGAAATCCTGTTCCTGTCCCTGGGTGTGCATCTATGCAGTCCAACAGTCATCTGCTTGTGACTCAGTTCCTGTTGCAGAACTCGTAGTACTTGACCTAGCAGATTCACCCTGCTGATGTGCTCACTAATGGGGAGTTATTAGTGGAAATTTGTCAGTCTTGCTTTATTATGAATATTTATCCAAAAAATGCTAATGTGGTTAACAGTGAATGGATGCAAGCAGAGTATAAAAACAAGACATTAGCATGCTCAGGTCAGTGCCAGGGTTTTGTGTCCTGCTAGGTCTTAACTGCTAACATGTCAACATGTTTAAAGTTGTGACTCTAATATCTGATTTGCTCAAAGACAACAAAGGTGTTTGGGGTATTTTGACTTTGTCATACCCAGAGTGGTGTTGATTATTGACGATGCCATCAACATCCATGTACATTGATTCCTGGTTACGAAAAAAAATACTCTAAGCTCTTTAGAGAATATATGACATCTGATTTATTGCTTTTGAAAGTCATATTGTGGCTTTGTAGATCTTAGGTGGTTCATCTGTATTGTGATATCTGCTCTGATATGATAATTGTCTACTGTTAAACAGTGATCACTTTTGTGAAGTCTGCAGGGAATCATTGCTCTGTATTTTACTTAATCAGAACATAGCAACCATAGCAATAGTAAATGTCTCACCCAAATGATCATAAATACCAAATAGAAGAAGCAACAGGGCTCATCAGACGTACAAAGCAAGCTACAAAGAAGTACTGTTGTTATGATTTGAGACCTATTGCCAGCCAGAGCCTAGTTTGATTGGTCCTGAAGAATTGATTTTCCACCACATCACTTGAATTCTTTGAAAATCTATACTATACATACAATATCGAAGACTTAGTCCTTGCAAACTTTTTATGTGCTTTTACAGATACTCTCAACTTTTTAATTCATGAAACCATTTGAAACTAATGATTGTTTAAAGTTTAAAGAACATTGCACACAATGATTCCAATGAAATAGCTGGAGAAAAAACTATTTGCTCTATTACCAGCATACCCCAACTTATAATTAATTGTAATTAATACTTAATATGTAATCATATTGCATTTTTAATGTTAGAATTTAGGCATATTTGTCAAGGGTGCTAATAATTGCATAGTTGATTTTAAAGAAAGAGAAAAGTAAATATGTTGGAATCGAGAGTTACTTAAATATAGTGGTTGGGAACATCCACTATTGCAATTTTGTTTCTGTACCTCAGAATTATAAGCTTCTATGTGACTTTTTTTGTACCAAAATTAATTAATGTCCTTATTTACAAATTAATGTCCTTATTTACATGCCACTGAACATATGTCAGGTTTTATACCAAAATATTATTTATTATTATTATTACTTATAGTGTTAAAACCTTGTGGTTCAATATTTTAAAATCATAAAATTGTCATTTAGAACCATATAAATACAGGACAAATGATTTTGTAATTGAGCAGATTTTCACTAGTTGATATTGGTAGCTGATATTTTTTCTCTGAGACTCAGATATTCTGATAGCAATAGTAGATACAGTCATATGAAAAAATAAGTACACCCCATGGAAATTGTTTTTATTATTTTTTAATGCATATTTGGACAAGCAAAGATTTCATCCTCTTTGAAACAATGAATATTAATAAAGTTGATGTCATTCATCATCCCTTCAAATCCATAACATTTTAATCGGGGGTTCAAGATTGGGTGCCAGTGATTAGAACCTGCTTAGGGAGTGCAGGTGGAATCTGTCTTATTCATACCCCTCTCATATCTAGTCTGGTGTTCCCTTTGTTATTGAGGTTTGTGGTGTCATCATGCCAAGATCTAAGGAGTTCTGTAAGGCCTACAGAAAAAAGGTTGTGGATGTCTATTAGTCTGGAAAGGGAATTAAAGAGATCTCAGAATTATTTTAAATACATCATTCCACTGTAAAGAAATCGGTTGAGGACTGGCCGTCCTGGCAAAATCAGCCGAAGAAGTCTCCAAGATCCCCAAAATTTCCTCACAGTATCATCTGCTAGTAAGTCTTGCAGCTGTTGGTATCAAAGTACATGCTCCTACAATCAGAAAGAGATTGCACAAATTGCAAGACTGCAGTTTGCCAATGAGCATATAGGCAAAGACAAGGTCTTTTGGAATTATGTGCTCTGGACAGATGAATCCAAGATAGAGTTGTTTGGCTACAATAACAGCAGACATATTTGATGCAGACCAAAGAAAGTGAGAAGGATCAGGAGAAACAACTCATACCAACTGTGAAGCATGGTGGTGGAAATGTTGTGGCTTTGGGTTGCTTTGCTGCCTTAGGGACTGGATAGCTTGCATTCATTAATTCAACTATGATTTCTGCATCATATCAAAGAGTGCTTTATGGTAATGTGAGGTCATCTGTCTGAGAGTTGAAGTTGAACGAAAGTGGAACTTTCAACAGCATAATGATCCTAAGTACACTAGCAAATCCGACAAGGAATGGCTCAAAAAGAAGAAATCTAGGGTTATGGAATGGCCTGGTTAAAGCCCTTATTTGAATCCCAGTGAAATGTTGTGGGGGGATTTGAAACTGGCAAAACATGCAAGTAAACCCTCAAACATCTTGCAACTGAAAGAATATTGCATGGAAGAGTAGTCAAAAATTCCAGCAAGCCGATTTCAGAGACTTGTGGAAAATTATGCAAAACGACTACAAGAAGTTATTTCTGCTAAAGTGGGCAATAATAGCTACCAAGGCCAAGGGTGTGCTAACTTTTTCCACAGAGGAATATCACAGTTATTAATATTTCTGTTGAATAAATGATTGAAAAAGCTATTTTTTTCCTTTGGTTTTGTTCAATTATAACATCTTTATTAACAGGCACCGTTTAAAAAATTTGCTTGTCTAAATATGTCAAAGCCGACGTGTACTTTATTTTTTCACATGACTGTAATTAGTAGGAAGTTCTCTCTTTTTAAAAATGAAATTTGGGTTGTTTTCACCCCATGCAGTGGTGCTTGTCTTTCTCTGGTTTGGTGCTGAATGGAGGTCACCATTCCCTCTTTGCTTGACCCACATGGAAATAGAAAGGACCTTTAAAAGTTCCTCAATGGAAGCATGTGTGCATTTGACCCAATTCTTCTGCCTTCTTCAAAAGCTCTGTTTAAATGATACCTTCACTAATTAAGTAAAATGTACTGCCTGTACATTAGTATGCATTTCCTGTGGTTGCACCTTGGAATTATAAGGTTTTATCTGGACAACTCTGGCTCAGGTGGTAGAGCAGGTCGTCCACTAATCTCAGGGTTGGCGGTTCGATTACTGGCCCACATGCCTCCACATGCCGAAGTGTTCTTGGGCAAGACACTGAACCCCAAGTTGCTCCTGATGGCATTTTGGCGCCGTGTGTGTGAATAGGTGAATGAGAAAAATGCTTTGTAGAACCATTCAGGTTAAAAGGCGATTTATAATTGTAGATTATTTACCATCTATATGACTTTTTTTTTTCCTCCCAAAAATGAATTCATGTTATAAATACATTGATTACCTGCCATTCAATGTATGCGTTTTACACCAAAATATTGTTTTATAGTATAATAATTGTTAAAGTTGAAGGTCAGAACATTATAGCTCAGTGTCATAACATCTCAAAGTTGCCAGATAGAACCTTAAAATTATATGGTCTTAATAAATGCCCATAAGCCTTTAAACAGAATTTCGTCTTAATTTGAAAGGACCCAATTAAAGAGACCGCTCTGGCAACAGGCCTAATTATTATTTCTCCAAATGATTTCAGGCAGCTTCAGTTATCCACCCGCTCTCCTGCTAATACTCCATCCTGCTTTTAGCCATGACACACACCAACACACTGTGAATCAGAGGTCGAACAGCCTCCAGCGAGAGCCAACCTCTGATGATCAGTTTTCCATACTCTGCGCAGGGGATAGTAACCCCGTCATGATGATAAATATTGTGTGCGTGTCATGCGAAGGCAGGTTGTGATTATAACAATCAGTATTTTCTGTTTCCCTGTGAGAGCTGAACTGAGCTGGTTTGATAACAGGGCACTCTGACTGATGCGTTTGTAGATGCATGAACCTGAAGAGGCGGGTGGCGTGGGGTGTTCACGGCATACAGCTGCACGTCCATCCATCTGCCTACATTTGGAACATTTACGCCCACGCATGGTTCTCTCTCTCTCTCTCTCTCTCTCTCTGAGTAATATCCCTTAATTCACATTCAATCATTTGTTCCCCAGTGTAATGAGACTGAGGGATGATCATGCACCTCTGTTTTTGCACCTCATCTGACCCTGGAAGGTCATTTTCATCCAGTACATGTTAAAAAAAAAACTGTTCGAAGCTTTCAGATCAGCAAACTCTCTCTACACTCTTATCCTTTTGACGAATAGACAGCTAAGATTGGCAACAGTCCCAACTGAGGAATTAAATGAAGACTGCAAAGTGAGCTGTTATTCCCACCCTGACTGGAGGGACTCACCCACTGAGGACACAGCCTCATTCTTATTTTTACCACTTTCATTACTATTCCTTCTCCCTTCATCTCTTTCTGCCTCCATCACTCCCTACCTCTCCTTCCCTCCCATATGAGCCGTCTGTGAAATAAATGCCTCAGTGATTTAGGTCGGGGCTTGACCCGCGCTGGCTTCATTAATAGCTGTACCTGCTGGCAGTGTAAAGACTGGAACAGCACAGTGATCCAGGGCTGCTGTAACATTATATGCTGTCAGAAAGAAAAAGATACTCTAGAGGTGTAAATGTAAATGTCCAACAGTGACCACTGAGGCAGGCTGCATTGCACAACCACATCGTTGATTATCTTCCTATCTCATCATGTCCAATCGTGTTTTATTCCTTACTTAGTTGTTAACTTAAAAGTTAATTAAGTGAATTTTATATTTCTACATGAAATATTATCGAAAGTATCTGTAGAAATGCCTTGACAATGTAATGACAGAGTTAAGTAGATCTTCTGTCAAACTCTGTCATTACATTGTCCTTATTGAATGTGAGTTTCATGCTACTATTTCTAGGAATTTCTGAAAACCAACAACACCATAATGAAAGAGCTTTCAAATTCAAATGACTGCATTTACTGTTTAATATTACACCATTATTTGCCTTGTAGCAAAAGTATACAGAGCTACAAAGTCATAACGGTTAACTTAAGCAGCCTGGAAAGTGTCATAGCACAACCTTATGTCAACAAAAAGCTAGGTGGTATGTCAGTTTCACTGTCGAAAGCAGTCTTTATGTCACCTGATACCTAAGAATAAGCTTTTCAATCTTTAAATAGTTTTTAAAAAAAATATTTTTTTTATTAATTTTCAAGAAGGCTTTATAAACACCAATGTTTAGTGAAGTTGCATCTTAAATGTATTTTAAATGACTTCATTTAAAGTTCATGGAAAAGTTACCACAGCTGTGACAAACTTTATGCCCTGACAGATATAGTTTAGCACAATTTTATGAGCGTGCATGCAGCTCAGACTAAGGAAGAACAGGACAGGCAGGCTGCCTATTTCTTCAGCAAACACCGCTGTTTGATGTGCAGGGGATGTTGCAGAGGGTTTTCAGGAGAAGAGCCATCCTTGTCTTATGAGGGATCAAATACCCTGTAATATTGAAATATTGGTGCAGGGATTGTGTGTGTACGTGTGTGTACGTGTGTGTGGGCATGTTTTCTTCTCATTTTATTCCCACAAGGATAGGAATATCTGACAGTTTTGACCTTGTGGGGATATTTGACTGGACCCCATGGGGAAAACTGCTTTTTGCAGCTCTTAATTTAAAAAAAAAAAAGGTTTATTTTTGCTTACCGAGGTTAAGGTTAGGTTTAAGTGCAGGCATAGCATTAAATATCTGCATTAGGGCTGCAACAACTAATCGATAATAATTGATAATTAAAATAATTGTCATTATGGATTGGTTGGGTCTGTGACATCACTGTGGATAACCCCATCACTGACGTCACTTCACAATGGTGAAAAACGCATTTCTATGAATAAAACACATCTGAGAAACAGCGGAGGTAAATGTGGGGAAATGTGCACGATCCAGGTCGTCCAAAATGTGAGATTGTTTTATATTAAGCGTTACAAACAAGCTCATTGTGTCAGATGCTGCAACAGATGTTTAATGTGTTCCAGATGTGTTTTCTTCAGCACAGAAATGACATTTTTTCCTTTATATCCTTATCTGTAAACATCAGAAATTCACACCAGTGTTTCCATTTTACATAAAGACTTGTCCTGACAGCGAGCGAGTCTCCGTTAAACTTCACTGAATGAGCGCAAGTCCACACATGCGCGTCAGTCAAACAGTGCGCAATGGAAAGGAAGCGCAGTAACTCTGACTGAATAAAAACGGTTGTTTGTTGCTATATTTAGCTATATTTACTAACAAAAATAATTGTATTTTTTATGAGAGCAGTAACTGTAATGGGGTTAGAACATGTCATTGTATATAAATGTAAGAAGTGTCATACATTTACAGAATAAAGTAACGTTACTGTGTTCAGATGAGTGAATGTGTGTTACTGCAGAACATTCAACCTCTTACCAGTTAACAGTTTGTGCGTTTGTTGATCTTTTTTTAAAAGTCATTTTTAATATAGTGATTTAACTTCTGTTTTAAAGCTTGTGGACAATCACTTGTTTCTTGTTTTGTTTTTGAAATATAATGTTAATATTAAAAAAAATCCTTTGCACAATATATAATACAGCCCACACAGATACATTTAATACCCTTTTCATAGCCTTCAACTTGCACAATATTTGAAGGACAACAGAAACAGAAAATAAAACAGAAACATAACAGAAAAACAGAAAACAAACAGAAAATAACAGAAAATAAAAATTGGCCTTTTAATCCAACTGATTGATTAATCAAATAAATAACCGACAGATTCATCCATTATCAAAATAATCACTAGTTGCAGCTCTAATCTGCATTAATAATTACATAGTGTTTTAATCTTAATGGGCAACAAATGTCCTTGCAAGGATAGGAATAACTGAAAATGTGGAGACATTAACTGGTCCACATGATTAATGCTGCTTCTTATTGAAACTGCAGCATTTATTGGAGAAAACTAAAAGAGCCAAAAGGTTTCCTTTTGGATAATGGGGTTAAGATTATGGTTAGATTTAGGTGTAGGCATAGCAGAAATTAACTACATTAACCATGTTAATGAGAAGGTACTCCTAAGGACAGTAAGACAGTGTGTGTATGTGTGTGTGTGTGTGGCCTAAGTATTTTTTTTTTTTTTTGTGTGTGTGTGTGTTTTGCCGGAAGTGTGTTTTGTGTGTTTTTTTTTTTTGTGGCGGGGTTTTTTGGGGAGAAATGTTTTTTAGAAAGGGGGGGTCAAAGATAAGAAGATACTGATTAAGAGAAACGGAATATTGAAAAAGAATTGCCAATTAAAGAGAAAGACAGAGGGAATGAAAACACAGCCCAAGGACAGACAACAAGATAAAGGTCAGAGAAAAATGAGAGACACGGGGATAGAGAGAGAACAAAAGTCAGAGATCAGATTGCTTGTCTAATTTCTTATGTTTCTCTAAAATTGATGAGGGATGGGAAAAATCAATTCTGTCTTATTTTTCCTGCCTTTTTATAGTTACTGCAATAAGATCCTCTCACTGTGGGAAGCATTTTTACCCTCTCTCCCCAGCGTTTGTGTACCTTTGTCCTAATACTCTGATTTGTTGGTCTACAGTGGCACTCTCGGTCTCAGTCTCAGCACTTAAACCGGCATCTTTTTTTTATTTCTAGCATGCAGGGCTCTCCAGCCACCTATCCATCTGTCCATCCATGTACCACATCACACAGAATCAATATCGTCTGTACTGCTGAAAAGATTTGATCAATAGCCAAGCTTATTTCTTACATAGCTGTATTTGAGAGACAAGCTTTTTTTTTTCAGTGCACCAGGCACACATATAGAAACGCGCCCAATCCAGAATGGCTCCCTGTAATGCACTATGTAGGACTGTGTTTGTTTTTTTTTTATATAGTTGTAATTAGTAGGATAGTAGTAATAGTAGAAGATGTGTAGTTTTTTTTTGTTGTTGTTGTTGTTATTATTATTAATAGTAATAATATTATTATTATTAATAATAGTAGTAATAATAATAGTAGTAGTAGTAGTAGTAGTAGTAGTAGTAGTAGAAATAATAGTAGTATTAGTAGAAGTAGTAGTAGTACCAGTAGTAGTAGTAGAAGTAGTGGAAATAGTAGTAGTAGTAGAAGTAGTGGTAATAGTAGTAGCAGAAGTAGTGGTAGTAGTAGTAGTAGTAGTAGTAGTAGAACAGGAAGAAGTGAGCTTCAATGTCATTCTAGCCATATACAGTTACACGGTAGAACAAAATAGTGTTCTTCCGCACTTTGGTGTGATGATCACCAGACAGCTTTTAGTGTAAATTAGGAAAAGTTCGAATAGATAACAAGATACAAGACAATGAACACATGCTGAGCAAGTAGGCCCAGTAAAGATACAGTAAGGATAATAAGAATTCAGGAAGACATCTTCAATGTAAAATGAGCCAAGTAAATAGCACATCTCAAAGACACATCTCATTACATCATCTTTAAGATTTCAGCATGTTATTTTGTTAACATAATTGGTGAATCATGTTTATTAATCTTCAAATATTTATAGTGGCCAGATGCTCTGCATTAAGTGAGGAATAAACTACATGCTGGGGTGTTATATGAAAATAATCCATGCCAGGCTGGTGTGATGCAGCCCGATGGGAAGCCCAGTCCAATACCACATATTTCATGTTACGGAATGTCTGCAAAGCAATTTAGTTCTTGTTATCTCTTGCATTTTAGAAGCTATAAACAGTCATCGCTTTAGCAGCCTGTCTCTCTCTTGAAGTTAACAAGACGAAACAGTTTGCCTGTCATGTTACAGAGAAGCTGTAAAGTGCAAACTGAAGACTGTGTGTGACACTGCAGAAAGCTCTACCATGTCATTGATCAGTCCCTACTGGATTTAACAGAAATTAATGGAAAATCAAGCAATATTCGGAAGAGTTTACAGTTTTTCAGAATTACTGCAGATTTTACGCAGTTTTGGGCCAAGACGCGTCATATGTCTTTGTCACAACGCGCATTCAGCCAAAGCCCCCTTCAATTCACATGCATCAATGAGTACAGCTAAAGGGTCTCATTTACCAGTAAACATCATTGTGAAAGACAGCTTTGTGAAATTACAATTTCCCCAATTCAAGTAGTTTTCCACAAAAAAGCACAATTTAAAAAAAAAGAAAAGCCATAGCAAAATCAAGAATTCTGGCTGCAATAATCACACACACACACACACACACACACACACACACACACACACACACACAAACTCCTGTACGGACTGATTGATTTGACATTTTTCTCTGTGAAAAAAACATTTATTTTATTATTATTATTATTATTATTATTATTATTGTTATTGTTGTTTATTATTAGCCTTAGATTACATGGTTCATCTGCCTTACAAGTCCTTGTGTATTAGATGTTGCTATAGGAACAAGTCATTTATGTTATCGCTGGAACTACTCTCAGAGCTGCTGATAGTTAAAATTATTCCACATCTTCTCATTTGAGGACTGACTTGGCTTATTGTTTAATTATTCATCTTAAAGCATTTTATTAAGAATTAAATTGAGTGAATTTAACAGGAAAAGTATGTTATTAAAAGAATGAGGAATGCAGCTCTGGAACTGTCTTTAAGAGATGTAGGCAGTCATGCGGTAACCATTCTCACTTCCTTTATAATACGAGCTTATGTATAGTGCAGCTCTTGCTCAGCTAAATGTTTAAATTTTTTCTGTTTGTCTGGTTCCATTCTTTAAACTCTATGAAGCCACAACTGGGCCTGTCAGATCCAATCTGTCCACAGTGACGTTACTATATTACTGTGCACCCTCCATTATACACCCTTTAACAGCTGGATTAGTAGCCCTGATCCTGACCCACGTAGAGGACAGCTGTGTGTGAGATCAGATTGGGTAGAAAGCTTGTCCTGGGTGATGAACAGGCTGGACATTTGCTCTGTGCACATGGAGCACTTTGGTTGGAGAGTAGATTACTCATTAAACCTGTTGCTTGGTACAGAAAATTGAAGGTTGAACATAAAAAAAAAATAAAAAAAATAGAAAGCCAGAACCGAGCTGTAAATTTGAATTGAATTTCCACTAATTTGTGTTTGCTAATATTTTCTAAGAGGCTTTTAAGAGATGAGCTTTTTATAACATGGGTCACAAGTAAACAGTCAGATCTGTTTGTAACTTGTTGACGATTTTACTGTGGAGAGGAAAAGCATTTGAGAGGGGAAAAAATGTTCTACGCTGTGACTCTGGTTGTATTTATGACAGGATTCAGACTGGCTTAAAGCACCTCTTCTAAAGGCATTAAGCAATAAAGATGACTTGGGCTGATGACACTTGGATGACACCTGGGGATACAAGTGATGACATTAAGGCTGTGTGGAGTGCTGCACTTCAGAGTGTATTAGCAGATCATCTGTGCTGTGGGGATGAATAGCATGTTACACAAACCTGTTAGAGACAGCTTTATGTATTTATTTAATGTCCATCCTGAATATCTGACCAAAACGGTTTAATTTTACTTAGAGGTTCAAACTAAATCACCATTTGCATCCTGGCTGAGAACTTTAAAAATGGTCAAATCATTGATCCAAGCGATTAAAGCAGTGGCTTGTGTACTGAACTCTCCAGCATAAGCACTAGGCCTGACTCCAGTGTAAGCTCCTTCTGCTTTCTGTTTGTTGTTAGTGCTGTCATGTTTTCCCACATTTTCTTCATGTTGCAGCTTTGATCCCTAAATATAAATCTATCAGCAAAGTCAGAGCCCTTAAGGACTTAGTAATGACAGTGTACATGACGTCTACTGAATCCGTGTTTATGGGAAATCCGATATTCAGCACAGCCAAACTGGGGTCAAAGATTTAAGCGATGTAATTTAACTGGTCAAGAGTGAACGTGAATCTGAGAGAAAAAAGCACGAGTTAATAACAAGCCTCTGTGGTTTATGAGAGTCATTGCATAAGAGCTGGAAATCCTCAGAGCCTACTGGACTGAGAGAGCTTTTTATAATTCTCTCCAGAGGCCATGAGGAGGGGAACTGATATAGGACAAGCTATAATTATAATCATAATCATAGTCGTAAAAAAACGATCATATTAGTAACAAAGGCAAAGGCTTAAAAAAATGACTGATTTGTTTGATTGGATTTTACATACTGTAAGGACTTAGACCTACAGTGTGCTGTTATAAGAAAATAACAGCACAAAAGACAAAAAAAAAACTCCACTTGTAATCTTGTTGAGAAATCACAAAGCACAAAGTCCGCATCAAATATTATTTAAACATTTTGGTAAATTACAATGCCTTCGATTATGTGGAGTGTCCACCGTTGATGTTTTCTTAAATTAGTTGTTACTACAGAAACCACAAGTATTAATATAAGCCTGTGACTTGCCTTGAAGAAAGAACTATTGTCAAAGGAATCAATTAATGAATCATCTTCTGACTCAATGAACTTAATGCAGAGCACTCAATAGCACAAATCTTTATCCCGTCTTTATCCCATCATCATCAGGACTACAAGAGAAATTTTGCATTGTGTTAGAAGCGTCAAGATCTTTAAGAATATTTGTGAATCACTCATCCTTCATCCTCCAGAGTTTCTTTCTCATGACTCTCCTCCCGAAGCGTCTGGACTGGGATACGGAAGCAGCGTGGGCGACCATGTTATTAATTACTGCAGATTCTTGGCTCATGAGTTGTGACTGGGTTCTCAAAACATGCCATGAAAACATTTGACTCAAACAGCTTTTCCTTCCATATCGCCTTTTGGTTTGATGAATTTTTGAGTCTGTGTAAAAGATACAGGGACATTTTTGAGTTAGCAGAAGAGGATGCAGTGACTTTATTTATAGACACACAGAAAAAAGTGTACACACTCACACTATTACACTCAGCTCCACAGTTATTGGCATCCTTGATCATCCTTGAATGAGCAAGATGGTTGCAGAAACTTGACATTACACATAATGAGTCAAATTTTCCATTCAAACTAAAATATTTACTTTTCTTCTATCAAAAGAATATTATAAGAACATGATAGCCTCAGTAATAGACTTTCTTTCCCAAGAACATATTTGTAAAAAAAAAAGACAGCCTTAAATATATGAACTACATGTGTTCAAATTGTCATCTTTGTTTAAAAAAAAAAGTACATTGCTATAATTCTAGAAACTGTTTCCTTCGATGAAATATAAGGTTGCACACATCAATTCTCTTTATCATACATCACAATGGGGAGAACCAAAGCAACACATAAAATGTGAGAGAGAGAAGAAAGATGATTCATAACTCAAATAGTGCATATTAAAATACATGACCATAATTTAAAAAAAATTAAGTTTGGAAAAGGTTAGAAATTTGCCAGGAATAGGAGACGTAAACATCCTGCAAGGAAGATGGAGAGGGGGGCAAAGTGCAGCCCAAAGATATCAGTTTGAGATTTGTACAGTATACATCTATTTTGTGGGCGCACGGTGGCTTAGCTGTTATCATGTTCGCCTCGGTCCTCCGGGGTTCGATTCCCACCGTGGCCCTGTGTGTGCGGAGTTTGCTTGTTCTCCCCGTGCTGCGGATGCTTCCTCCTGGTACTCAGGTTTCCTTCCCCAGTCCAAAGACATGCTGATTGTCGTGTCTAAAGTGTCCGTAGTGTATGAATGGGTGTGTATGTGATTGTGCTCTGCAGTTGATTGGCACCCTATCCAGGGTGTACCCCGATGCTCCCTGGGAAAGGCTCCAGGTTCCCCGTGACCCTGAAAAGGATAAGCGGTATAGAAGATGAATGGATGGACATCTGTTTTGTGGTTATCAAATTTCAAAATCAGCTATTAATTTAATTCAGTTTCAACTCAACTAATTCAGTTTCATTTGTACAAGTGCTTTTAACTACAGACATCGTCACGAAGCAGCTTGACAGAAATCTGGATGTAGATTTAGCAAACCAGATGAGCTAATGAGCAAACCAGAGGAGACAATGGCAAGGAAAAACATTAAATGCCATGTCTGCAATGACAAGCTCTGTGAAAGGGGTGTGGTCAAGAAGTGCTTCGTGAGAAGATCTGATAAAAAGCTGCTGAAATTCAACCAACATTATGCCTACTATTAGCCTGATGTCAGTCGTGGTGAGGTGATTTATTTTTATTTTTATAATCACCTCAACAAAACAATTTTTGATAATAGTTTGATAATATATTTTGGTCAAATAAAACTCACCAATAAAACTCTACTGGCAGTAGATCCAGAACCTACCCCATGAACACACCCTGGATGGTATGCCAGTCCATCGCAGGGTATCGTGCACACGCGCATTCATTCATAGGGCAATTTAGCATAGACAGTCCACCTACTTACCTGTTTTTGGGAGGTGGGAGGAAAGACGAGACCTACAAGGACACGGGGGAAACCTGAGCTCAGGATTGAACTGGCGCTGTGAGGTGGCAACACTACCTGCTGTATCACCATGCTCCCCTAAGCTCTAAATATGAATAAAAAATTAAATGTTATAAAAACTGCTCATTTTGATCTAGCATGCCAATAGAGCTGACCGCATATCAGTAGAGCAATTTAAGATGAATGGGGTTCTTCCAGTAGTGGGTCTGCCACATAGTACTTTGATTTAAAAAGGGTTTGTGACATCTAATTATGTTTAAATTCTCCTCACGGTAGCTCCTGGTGTCTGGTACAAATGAAACTCATGCATGGTCTCTGTGCAGTAATGAGGGCTCTTTTCTGTCTGCATGTCTGGTCTTCTCTGCTTATTAAATGTAATGCTCTGTGCCCTAATTGGTATGTTTTTGTTAGCAGGTCTGACCCCGGGCTTGTGTCATTGCTGTGCACACACAGACTCATCACCATGGGAAAGCAGAACAGCAAGCTCAGGCCGGAGATGCTACAGGACCTGAGGGAGAACACTGAGTTTTCAGACCATGAGCTACAGGAGTGGTACAAGGTGAGATAAAAATTCTGTATTAAAAAAAATTCTGTATTACAACAAGTATCTACAGTATATTATTCCTTGACAATAGTGAGACATTTCTAGTCTTCCAGCAAAGGGTCAATAGCCTTTCTATCACATGATGGCGTTTATGCATATCCTAAACGACACTCGACGACAGCAACACAAAGGCACCTATTTCCCCAGAGATATAGCACTTTAAGAGTACAATATGCTGTTTTGTGTAGTGGTTCTGGGAAATGAGCTGCAGTAAGAGGTTTTGTATCTCAGGGTCAGGACGCTGATATGATGGCCCTGAGGTGAGGCCTCAATGCCTGTTGTAAATACACAGATATATGAATGAATGAGGCAGTGCATGTTGAAATGGAAGCTACACTGACTCATGATGGTTAATGGGCTGAAAAGAGCTTAAACACACTGACCTGCATTTTATTTCACAGTTTTTCTACTCAGGGGGTTGAAACAGGACCTTTTCATGGATTATTCATATGAGGAAATGTTTTTCAACACATACAGTTCACATATCCTGTATTATAGATGATGATTGAGGTGTACTGGGTGAAAGTGAGGCTATAATGGTTAAATGTGATCTAAATAGAGATTGCGATGATTTGTTTACTTGTTGACTCCATCTCCCATCTTTGAGAAAGTCCCGCCTCCTAGAATACACAGTGGCCAGTAGAGTTTATCTGCATAAGTTTTGTAGCCAGCTATTTATGGTTTGTTCATTTAATTTGACTTATTTTGTCTTATTCTAAGTTATGACAAAGCTCATCTTCACAAAATATTGACACACTAAATAACTTAATAACTTCCCCAAATCACGATCTTAACCCAATTGCTTAGCCATCAGACCATCTGCTTTTTATCTTCTTATTCAACTTGCTAGGTAATGTGAAATTTAGCCTTGTAACACACACATTACTCATATGACCATTAACTTACTGATTTGTTAAATCCATAAAATCTCAATATTAATCCAATTGACCAGTTGACATTCTCTGATCTTTAGAGCACTGTTGCTTCTAAATTCTTTAAGTAAAGCTAGAAATATGAGTCTAGCGATGTCCAGTTTGTTTTTTATAGAAAAATAAGGACTGGTTGTAGTGCCTAGTGCATTGCTTGCTCTATCTCTTTATGTGTAGATCCAGTTCTTCCATGAATTTCTGGGTGATATGTACGGTGATGTGTTTTCAATCATTCCGCTCACAGCATAAAAAAGTGTCTAATTTAGATGTATGAAAACCACAGGTATATTTTATCACCCCTGGAAGGTGGAACATAGTAAATCAATGTGCCTCCTGACTGATAAGAGGAAGTCTGCTCTGTTCAGTGATGATACAGACTGTCTGCAAACTTTTTAAAGTTCAAGGCTTTAATAGAAGACTCCTTGTGTACCCCAGTTACTGAATTATGTCAAACTGTATTACATAACAGAAATTCAAATAACTATTATACAATAACTATTTACATTTTAAGTCACATTTTACTTAAAGCTTTTTAAATGTCTTTTGATATCCATGAATGATCAGATCAGATGAATTATACAGTTGTAGAGCTTATACATCTGAAGAATATTTCCAAATCAATTTCAGTAATTCTTAATAAGAATTAGTAGTTTATAATTATGCTTTAGAAATATATTGGCATAAACATTTATTGATAACTTCAACAACAGCCCTGGTTTTTGATATCTCACAGTAGAAGGAAACATGTAGAAATTATTGTCCATTGTAATCACAAATGCACTACAGATGAATGAGATTAGACTGAAAAAAAAGCTATGGATCAAGATGTTAAGATTTATTTTCCTTTTTCTTTAGGGCTTCCTTAAAGACTGCCCAAGCGGCCACCTGAACGTGGAGGAGTTCAAGAAGATATATGCCAACTTCTTTCCATACGGCGATGCCTCCAAGTTTGCGGAGCATGTTTTCCGCACATTTGACACCAACAATGATGGCACCATCGACTTCCGGGAGTTCATCATCGCGCTGAGTGTGACATCACGGGGAAAGCTGGATCAGAAGCTGAAATGGGCGTTCAGCATGTACGACCTGGATGGCAATGGGTACATCAGTCGTGATGAGATGCTCGAGATTGTACAGGTCAGAGAACATATTGAGAAAATGAATGCAAGCATGCATCAATTCATTTTCAATAACGACTTAAATCTAGTCAGGGTCACATGGCCTTGGGCTGCTCATCTTAGCTTAGTCCACCATTTAATTTTTAATTTCACTCAGACTAATTATTATATGAATTTGAAATGAGATATTTTGAAATCAGAATTTTAATTCCAACAAACACAAACAAACAAAAAACACAGTGATGGTACAGTTCCAGTGCACTTTTTTGTTCTGATGTTCCTCTGCTGGATGTTTGAGTGGCATGTGCTAAAGCTGTTCTGCTGTAATCTGCAATCTGCACATGCTGAATATGCAAGCTGTTCTGTTATAGATGGGTTTGTGTCAATTTTTGGAAATGCTCTTAATATTATTGCAGTTTTCAACTCAGTTCAACATATGTTACATCTTTAGCTGCATTGATAAGGCACACACACACCCAGACACACACTCTTTTGTCATACTATACTTGTGAGGACCTTTATGCTATGTTTTTTTTTTTTTTTAAATAAAAGATACTGTTTTTGCTAAATACTAACTAACTAACTAACTAACTAATTACATACATACATGCATACATACATACATACATACATACATATTTATTTGTTTGTTTACTTGTTTATTCCCGAACAAGCAAATTGTCCTCACAATGTCGAAACTGTCCGATGTTTCTATTGAGATACAAAGCATACCTACACACTGGATGCACGACTATAGATTTTTACTTGTCCACCCATAATAACAATACAAAAATATGGTTATGTGAAATAAGTACATCCCATGGGAATTGTTGGCTAATTTTGACATATTTGATCATCTTTGAAACAGTGCTTTTTAATAAAATTTATATACTTGAACAAAACCACAAGGAAAAATTACTTTTTCAATCATTTATTCAACAGAAATATCAATAGCTGTGATAGTCTTTTGTGGAAAAAGTAAGTACAGCCTTGGCCTCAGAAGCTGGTATTACCCCTTTAACAGAAATCAATTTTTGTACACATTTTGCATAATTGTCCACCAGGCTTCTTGGAAATTTTGAAATTTTGCTAGTGTACTTAGTGTATTTGTTGAAAGGTCCACTTTCGGTTCAGCTTGAACTTTTGGACAGATGGCCTCACATTATCTTCAAGCACTCTTTGATATGATGCTGAATTCAGAGTTGAGTCAATGAATGAAGCTGTCCAGACCATGAGGCAGTGAAGCAACCCCAAACCATAACATTTCCACCACCGTGCTTCACAGTTGGTATGAGGTGCTTCTTCTTGAAAAGTTGTCTTTGGTCTGTGCTAAAATGTCTGCTGTTACTGTGGCCGAACAACTCTTCGTCTGTTCAGAGCACGTTATTCCAAAAAGGCCTGGTCTTTGCCTATATGCTCATTGGCCTGTAGTCTTGCTCTAATGTTATTTATAGACAGCAAAGGCTTTTTCCTAGCACACCTCCCATGCAGGTCAAATCGGTGCAATCACTTTCTGATTGTAGAAGCATACATATTGACACCATCAGTTACCATCACTTACTTGCAGATAATGCGATGAAATTTTGGGGTTCTTGGAGACTTCTTTTTGGATCAGACCATCTGTTCTTGGGCTGAATTTGCCAGGATGGCCAGTCTTGGATAAATTGGCATTTGATATCTGCACCAAAGCGCTTTAAACTGGTTCTCATTCAGCCATTCACACACACACTCGCACACCAATGGTAGCAGAGTTGTCATGCAAGGTGCTCACTTGCCATCGGGAGCAACTTGGGGTTCAGTGTCTTGCCCAAGGACACTTTGGTATGTGGGCCGGGAACAGAACCGCCAACCCTACGATTAGTGGACAAATAGCACTACCACCTGAGCCACAATTTAGAGATCTCTTTATATCCCTTGTGAAACTCATAGACATCCACAACCGTTTTTTTTCTGAAGGCCTTGCAGAACTCTATAGATCTTGGCATGATGACATAACACACCTCAATAGCAAAGGGAACACCAGACACTACATATGAGAGGGGTATAAATAAGATGGGTTCCATCTGCAGTCCCTAAGCAGATTTTAATCACAGGCACCCAATCTTGAACACCTGATTCAAATTTTATGCATTACAAGGGTTGATAAATGTCGGGGTGCACTTACTTTTTCCACATAACAGATCTGTTTTCTTGTTCATTTAAATTGTGAAAATTACTACAATTACAATTACAGATTTATTAATAGACACTGTTTCATAGACGATCAAATGTTTGCTTGTCCAAATGTCAGAAAAACCCAACAATTTCCATGAGTTGTGCTTATTCACGACTCTATATAGTCGACTAGTCATCTTTTCCATAGTTTCAGGACATCGCTATTTTTAGGCTGCTTTATTTATGAGCAAAGAACACACCAAACCTTAAATTTACAGCCATACACAGGCTACAAATTCAATTTCCAGCATCAGGGCTTTTTTAGGCTGCACTGTTAATGGTGAAAGTAAATAAACTGGTGAAATAAATGTGCAGAATAATTACACTTGTGTGAAAAAGTGTGCAGCTCAGTTGAAAACATTGATTCTGAAACTCAGAGTGCCTGGCTGTAAACTAGCTGAGTGGGATTGGAAAGTGATGTGCAAGTTGTACAACCAAAAAAAAAAATTTAACAGATCAGTTTCATACAGTAATAAAGAAGACCATTTCCAGTGTAGTCTTGTGCAATTGACTGTAGAATTGGCTTCATCTAGTCGGAAACATTAACAAAGTACATTTAGCTTGCTTTCTGTACCATCTTCTGCATCTCTTTTGCGACTGCTTCAGTGTTTGTTTTTCCCCCCAATACCCCGACTAATCTCCACAGCGGCATACCTGATGTATATGATGGGTTTTATAATGAGATATTCTAGTCTATATGGATTTGTGTAATAGATTGGCAGGTCTGATTCACTAATTGTTGCCTGTCATAAGGCCATGTACTTCATTAGATTAAATCTACCACCATCGAAAACTCGACTTTCTAAATTTAGACTCCATGCAGTCAGCCTGGCTTGACATGATTCTAATAAAGGATGTCAGGCAAAGCTAACTGTATATTATCTATGACTCTGTGTGCTGGGTCTGCTTTTGCGAGTGCACTCAGGTGTAGAGCTGAAATGCTTCGACTCGTTATTTTGCACTCTCATTTGTAGTGGGAGTTCAGGAGCCTTTGCCTGCAGCCCTGAGAGAGGGGAAGTGCTATTAGTATGTGCTCAACGTGCACGGCTTGTACTTAGCGGCAGTCAGACCAGGCAGTGCTCTGTGGTGAATAAAACCCCCTAGCCAAGTGACCTCAGTGAGGAGATTTATGTATATGTAGTGGGGGATGGTGGCGGCAGCAGCTATTATGCTGTTCCTTTACGGATTAGACGGTTAAATTTAACTGGGATTTATCCCTGCCTGTAGAATGTCGGGATTATCTGTAGGTTTATGGCTGTTACAGTTGGCCGGTGCGCCGAGATTACAGAGCTATTTCATTTTTTATCATGAGCAGTGCTTCAATGTGTAGAGGGGTTGGAGAGACACTCCACTCTTTTGTATCATAAACACACCACACAGAGTGTGGAGATCGTGAGTTTGAATCATGAAGACGCCACAGCCATCCGTGACCAGTGCTCGCTGAATGGGATTGAGTGCATTCCTCTGTGTCCTGTTGGTCATTCATAAAACTACTTCACTGCGCATTTCATTTAGAAATCCTAATAATGCTTAATACAATGTGCACCTGCACAAGTGTTAGGTCCCACCCATGAACAGTTATTAACACACAGGTATTAGCACACATATTTTGCTCGTGATCTTATTTGCAGACCGTATAATTAGGAGCAAGACTCTCAATCCATTTTTTGGAAACATTGTTGGAAAAGAGGAAGTGTTTTAAAATGTGAGTAGTCTTGATATCTCATCTTGGAAGCATTTTACTAAGAGACAAATGTTGGGCATCACTGATCACTTGCAAATGAATGAAATGAGTATATTTGATGCCATTCGTTGACAGTGTCTTCACTGCAACATTGAGTATGTAATGAGTCCGTCTATGCAGTAGATTTTCACTGTAATGATCTCTTTGGGGCTGGCATGGTGACTCAGTGGGTAATGTTGCTGTCCATGTGGTGCATTTGGCAGACGCTCTTATTGACTTACATTTATCTCATTTATTCAACTGAGTAATTGAGGGTTAAGGGCCTTACCCAAGGGCCCAAAAGTGGTAGCTTGGCAGTGCTGAGGCTTGAAGTCCTGACCTTCTGAGCAGTAACCCAAAGCCTTTAACCACTGAGCCACCACTGTAGGTGGATTAGTGGCTCTAGATTGTCCCTAGGTGTGAATGTGTGTGTGAATGTGTGTGTGCATGGTGTCCTGCAACAGATTGGAGTCCCATTCAAGTTGTATTCCCACTTTACACCCAGCGTTTTTGGTATAAGCTCTGGATCTACAGTGACACTGGCCATAAAGAGCTTACTGAAGATAAATTAATGAATCTCTTTAGGTCTGTCTCCAATTAAAAACATTTATATCTGAAAATGGCTCTTAAGGAAGTTATCATGTAGCAAAACACATTCACTCCTTAGCCAATGACAAAAGCACAAATGTGTGTAATGTCATTATGTTCAGGTGATCTGGCGCTAGAGTCACCAAATTGAACACACACCAATGAACATGTTTGCATGACCATAACCATGTACATGTACTACTCAGTATGCCACACAAGTTTATTTATTTATTTATTTATTTATTTATTTATTTTTACAAATTCTCATGTGTACATGTGACGAATGGCACTTACACTTTACATAGACTGTTTTGTGCATACACCATGTTGATAACATTTTATGGCATTTGGCAGATAAATGAGGTCAAGCTAATCATGGGTTAGCTCTGGTATATAGAAGATGAAGTTGCTGGCTTCATGTGTCTCAGAAGAAGCATGAGCTGACCTTCACAAACAAACAAAAAAAGCAGAAGTGGACAGTCATGATTAATAACTTTGGCCTACATAGGAATGTAAATGCAATGAAATAATGTGAGCACATGAAGTGACTCTTGAGCACTAAACAAATGACTAAACTCTGCATAATCAGAATGAGACTCGAAATGAAGATAGTATACTTGAGTTATGCGTTGGGACCAATCCAAGAATTTTAATCAGAGTCCATAGCAAAGGTCAGAACACAATAATACAAGCCAATCAATTAAACACAACTGAGGAATGGGAACTTGCATCAAAACTAAGAAGTACTATGAAATACAGTATGGTGATGCAAACTGGCTAAGAAATAAAGTAATTAATAGCATGTTAAGACTTCGCAAAGAACAGTGACACAGAGCTGATATAAAAAGGCAAATTAACACAAAACAAGTGAAGACAATCAGGGAACAAGCCAAAGACAGGATGGGGCAAAGAACAGAATCTTAAACAAACACTAGCACATGGCAAACCAACTACTAGAGATGTTATTGCTCTTCTCAACACTGTTTATTATCTTTATGTATAATGTCACAGGCAATCTATAAGATGGTGTCCTCTGTGATGAAGATGCCTGAGGACGAGTCCACACCAGAGAAGAGGACTGATAAGATCTTCAGACAAATGGACTTGAACAATGATGGTGAGATATGAAGCTGTGCTTGGAAAAGGTTTTATTTATTAATTTTTTACCCCTCAAACTTTCCACTTCTTGGTCTCTCCACACAGGTAAGCTCTCTTTGGAGGAGTTCATAAAAGGTGCCAAGAGCGATCCATCCATCGTGCGGCTGCTGCAGTGCGACCCCAGCAGTGCCTCACAGTTTTGAGTCCTTTAAGAAACAGCCGCTCTGTGCATGAAGGTTCTCGTCTTTCATTGTTATTTGTGTTCCAGACGGAAGAGTTTTAAGAGAAAAGAAAAAGTACATCAGTTTTACTTTTAGTTTCTTTGAGAAGGGGCACGCATACACCCGAAGAACAAAGACAACACCCGCAAAGACGTCTTCTGTCTGCTGCGCTTCGTCTGTCCGTGTCTCTGAGGCCTATCGAGCGCTCGGCTCACGGTGTTTAGACACCGTACTCCAGGCTCTTGGTTTTGTGAAAGACCACTCCCTGGATATTGTGCATGCACTCACACTCCTCCCTGCCCTCAGCTCTCTCTCTCATCCTCATGTCTAGCTGTCCTGTTTGAATTTTTTTTCTCCTTCCTTTTTGTTTTCATATAGGTGTGTATATATATGCATATACACAGTATAAACACTTACAAAACATATTAGGAGGCTAGTGTAGATGCCATTTTACTCAGACAGTATTATGTAGCTCACGTAAGTTTCCAAATCCATAAAAAAAACCTCCAGTGGACTGATGGTAGGATTTGTTTGCTTATGATTATTCATTTAGTACGTGAAGGATGTAGATCCCATCGTTTCATTTTGTTTGATTTTTACTTTGGTTTTGTACATATGTAATGTTTCATCCAAGGTTATTTATTTGTTCTTTTTTCCCCCGCATGTGGTGTTTTATTACGTTGTGAAACATTTTTTCATCTCTATGAAATCATCAGTGCGGTGTAGTCTTCAGGTCTGCAGCAGTAAACCACTGGTGATCTTACGCTGAAGCAAGATTGAATTTAACTGCTGATCCGAGGTGTGCAAGAGGTCCTTGTGGCGTCATTATCAAGGATTTGCAAAACTCTGAAGAAATATTTCATGACCGTAGTATTATAAGATTCTATCTGCCGTTCCATTTGAACCCAGATCCGAATCTTTATCGTACTGAAGTCGTGATTTGCGTCCGAGGAAACGTTCCATGGTGTCCGGAATCAGACGCTTGTAGCACATGCGTTTCAAGGCGCTCCGTGTGCATGTGTGAATGTGATGTGCGCATGATTTCTGTGCATGTGTGTGTGCTAACTTTATAGTATCACTTCGTGTCGTTAAATGAGATATGTTTTTGAGGTAATACTGTGTATTTGAGCCCCAGATTAAGTGACAAGTTCTCCTACCTCCTGTACTTCACAGGTCCAATTTCATTACTATGTCCAACCTGAAATCTGAAAATATCCACAAATCAGTTCCATAATCTGACTCACATCTACATTCAACTAACTATTCTCATAAAGTCGATCCTTTATAAAGTTTCCAACAGTTTTGTATTCACACCGGATATTTCAATTTGCCTAGGCTACTGCTAACTCAGATACTTTTCTTTTTCCTTCCCATTTTTTAGCTACCTGCAACTGATTTTTTTATTGCAATATAACACCAAGTACTCCTAAAATTGTCATTTTAAAATGCCAGAAAAGAATGCGCAATGATTTATGATCACACCTCACCCTTAAAAACAATTAGATATTTTTTCTTAATCCAAAAAAAAAAGAAGAGAGGTTATCACAGTGAGCGCTAGCTCTAAGGGCTTATTTCCACTCTTGATTGAAGGGGTGTATGAAAATATCACTGCTTTCGTCTCTCTACTTGGTGTCACAACAACTGAGAGAAAATTTCATCTCCCCTCGGCAACGTTTCAATCCGCCGCCTACGTTTTCGTGTATGGTGATGGAGCTTCGGTCGCTCTTGTATCATTACACTCCCAGCTTTTGTCTAACTTTCCAAGACATTGCTTCCAAATTTGTACTGAGACTGTATGTGCCTCTGGACCCTTATTGCAATTTCTCTTTTATGTTGCATGAAAACTTCATGTGAAGACATCATGATTGTCCCCTCCTTCTTTGCTGAAATTGATGACAAATACATGTACGTGTTTAAAACTTTGTCTGGAGGTGATTTTTATGATGCTAATTGCATAGAAACAGAAAAAAAAAAAAGAAGAGTTTGTGCCATGTTAACGTTTCTGATAGGTCCAGTTTATAGGGTTACATTATTTTACAGTATGTGGTGATGTGTTCTCATGGGACTAACAGTTCACAGACATTAATGAGAAGTCTATTAAAACAGACATCAGGATCAAAATTTATTCACCTAAAATAAATATTTTAAGCTGTTTAGCATGAATTTTTTTTTTGCACATTAAATACACCAGTAAATTAATTTGGGGGAAAAAAACAAAAACAAACAAACAAACCTAACATAATTAAAGAAAATAAATGCACTCAATTCACATCTGTTCTAACTGCACGCACAAGCATACACAGCTAGCAGGTTCACACTTGGCAGGCAGGCAACACACCAGGCTTTAAGTAACTCCATCCTGTATTTTACTTCCTTCAAGTGAAGCATTTTTAATGAATTCAAACGCAATGCACCAGTTGCACGCAGGTGTGCACTCCAGTTTTATTTCCTTCCTAACCTCAGTTCAAGAAGGACCAGAGTTTGGTCAATGTAATACAAAGGCTTATAACTAGATCCAGAAGCTGGCCCGGTTGAGTGAGGATCTGTTGAATTGAGACGAGGCTGCTCTGTTTTGGGCCGAGCGGCTGGAGCTGTAGAGCCGTGATGCTCGCAGCAGCTCATGCTGTTCTGGGGGGCGCAGCGGCTCACAGTCTCTATGGCAACAGCGTGGTGGTGGGACATGGCAGGGGATCACTGGGGGCACAGCTGCTCTGAGGGTCTCCACCTGGAAGAAAACACACACACACACACACACTTACAGTAGTGCTGCAGTATGACTCATGCATCACTGGATGTGTATACGCCCAATTTCCTCCAACACATGGGGACACAGACACAGGACTGCATGTTTTTTTTTTTTTTTTTTTTTTTTTTTTAAAATCACTATTTAAAAATTTCCCTGCTAGACAGGGTCAAAGCAGATGCCTCATTTATCAAGATCACACAGAAAAATAGTTGATTGGTTGTTGCACAGTCATTAAATTGAGATTAATCAAATTCACATCGGTAGGTGGTACACCCAAGTGGAAGTAATTCATCTTAATAAATCCCAACTGCTCAGTCACCATGTTCATGTCACGGATTGATTAAATATAGACACACCTTACACAATTAACCATGTTTGGTACATAAATGTCTCTTCAAATATACTCTAAAAAGAAGAACCTTTTCTGAAGCAGAAATAGTAGGGAGTCTTAAATACAACAATTGTAAGGTTTTAATGTTAAAAAAAAAACAAAACACACTATGTAGACCCGGAATTACCTATAATATTCGGTAGTGCGCCAGTCACTAACCACTGTGACATTTTGAAAACCCATGATCGCTGTTCCACATCTGTTGTGCATCAGTGTAGGGAACTGCAAGCAGGTTGGGCCAAGAGCAATGATGCATTCCAACATAATCATGATGGGAAATACTCTCTATAACCCCAGCTTCTCTCTGGAATGTGTCTGTAGCCAAAAACTCAATAATCAAATGGTCTTAAGCATGCACAAATATTGCTTGTGTGTGCCAACGTGGATCCCAACTGATACAAGTAATTGGTTCTGAAGTGAGAAGCTCCAATCCCCGATAAACCACTCAGAGCTCACAGCTAAGAAAAGCATTTCAGTCCCTAAAGATGTCAATGGGCACCAATCAAGAACATTTGTGCTGCATTCATTAACATGCTAACTTGGTTAGTCTTTGAGCTGTGAGCCAAACCACAAACTATTTAATGCAATTAAACTAATTAAAATGTAATCAATCACAGTTTATTAGTGTATATTTTATTACATCAGTAAATCAGCAATTCCAGCCCCATGAAACACACGACTTCTTAAAGCTATCCTGATCCAACGCATTGTAATTACAAGTTCATTTTGTAATGCTGGTTGCTTAGTAAAACGCACTGTCTTTTTTTTTAATATTATATAATATATATAAAAAAAATTACACACACACACAAAACTATGCATAAAAATAAGCATACACTATGTATTCATTAATGAGGGCCCTGGACTAGAACATATCGACTGGGGCATTTGTGTGGTGGTGAAGATGGTTCAAGACAAACTCTATATTACAATGCAAACATTCTTTAAAATACCTCAGGATTACATAAAGTCTTATCCTATAATAATAATAATAATAATAAAATACTCAGCCTCTGTACTAGAGTCGCTCAGCATTGTATCTGTTCACACTTCATTTGGTATTTCCAAAATGAAGATCTCTTTGCTGTCAGACAAAATTTAAGTGCAAGTTATATTCTAATCACCACAATAATTTAGATAAAAAGGTTCTGCTTGAAACCTACATTTCTGTAATCAAATCGGTTTACCAAGCCTATGATTTTAGATTCATATAATACATGAATTGGGAATCCTGTCTGATATTTCAAACACAACACAAATGCATAAAATTAAATAGTCATCATATTTTAGGGCCTAGTATATGCAACAAGGTACGTCTTTTTTCAATCCAAAGGCTGTGAATTAGTCATCAAATTATCTAAAATAATATGCATAAACATGATTCCTCTAGCATCTCTGACACAAAAGTTTGAAAAATCATGAAATTATGGTAAGTGCAAAGAAAAAGGTGCAAAACTGTCAGTGTAGGTTGATACAGACAAACCAAAAGTTGTATGGAGGCTATGGAGATTTAGAGGCTCATGAGTGAGGTGCATGCAGTACGAGTAATCACATATTCCACAGTGTTACACACCGATCTGGTCTCACAGTGTATACTTGTTCTGCGGCGGATGAAAGAGATGGACACAGCACAGCAGCGCCCGGAGACCACAAACTCCACCACACTCATTACAATCAGTGGCACCCACAGGATCAGCGTGGTACCCTGAGAGCACAGAGAGAGGAAACTGCTTACTGCGTGCGTGCCCACACATGATAGAAACGTTTGATAAGAAGTGGCCAATGTGCGCCAGCAACAATTTCATCCATAGTGCTAGCAATCAGCTTGCATGGGGCTAGCCAATATGAAGTGAACAGAAGCGAAGGGCATCATTTCACAGTGATGAAAGAGATGCTCTCGAAACAAGAGCCGTGCTGTTCTTGTGGAGAAGAGCTGCTGTGAGAGCATGCACAATTTGTTGCAATCAAACTTTCTGTAATAGAAGGCAGGAAGAAGAAAGAGAAAGGGGAAAAGGAAAGAAGAGGAGGAGATTTCATGATTTCAGTGGGTTCATGAGAGATCCCAGGACTGATACAGAAAATCACATAAGCAGCATTTAACCTGCAATGTTACAAATGCAATTCATTCGTTTATCTAGCACTTTTAACAACGGATGCTTAAAAAAAAAAAAAAAAAAAGCTTTGGAATATTCTGCTAGAATTTTGGTCAATCTAAATTCATGTCTGGATTTTTATAGTCAATTCCAGAAATATTGCCACCCTTCATGAAAATTATATATGTAAAATTAACACCACATGCAAGAAGTGATATTGAGTTAAAATAGGAGTGTTAAAAATAATATATATACATAAAATTATATATATATAAATAATTGTAATGGAGTTGAAAAATAAATGAAGCTAGTCTGTTATTCCACTAGGGGGCAAAATAGAGCAATGAAGTCAGGGCCATAATGTTGGACATGTGCTAATGAATTCTTCATCAACAAGCTGACAATCCTGATTATGCAAGGAACTACACAGAAAGCCATAATCTGGCACATCTGCTGTTTTTATTTATTCATTTTGTTGGCAATGAATTTGGCAACACAGGCTCAACAACGGTTTTGTAGGTGATCCATGTTTAATTGGCTTACGCATTAAGAATGTGCATGTTTCAGATAGATACTGATAAATGAACACATTTAAGGTGTTCAGCATGTTACACATTTACTAAATGGACTGCTTTTGTCCAGCTCACTTGACCTTTGACAATGTTCATTGAAAGTTTATTGAAAGCAAAAACCAGCATCTGTCACAATTGTGTCGTAACTAAGCATTTAGGGGTTGTGTAATGCCATTTTGTTTAATGGATTAAAGATTATTTCTCTGATTTTCTTTGCCTCAGTAAAGCAGATAAGTGCAAGTACTTCTTACCCAGTGCACCCCAAGGCCTTTCCCCAAAGATCTACTTCAGCCAAACTAGTTTACAACGTACACCCAAAATCATCATATTATGTAAAGAATAATCATGTATTTATTCACTTAACTGTATTGGACAAGGGAGATTACTATAACAATGTAATTTCTGGTTGGTTGCCTTTTTTAAACAAAACTAATGACTTAATAGAAGATATTCCCATAGGTGACCTACTGTAATGCCAGACTGTTTACGGTCTGACGAGTGACTCACATAAATGCGTGTGGGGTCAAAGGGACACTCGAAAGTGATGCTGAAGTAGCTCATGTCATCAGGTAAGTTGCAGTGGAGCAGAAGCCCTTTCGTGCCGTAAATTAACGTCCAAACCAAAGCAACCAGCAGCCCGACGACTGTAGCAGCAGCCAGCACGCCCCCTACTGCACTCAGCATGCACACCCACCATGTCTGAACAAACAAGAGGCATTAAGGTAAACAGATCCATGAGGCAGCTTTCTGCTGCGACACACCAAAGATTCTAAACTTATTACTTCCTAAAATCCGACACTAGTACCAAACAGATTGATTTATCCTGTTATTAGATAACATTGTTCCATTCTTTACATTTATAAAATATTATTAGAATATCTC
Source organism: Ameiurus melas (assembly GCA_012411365.1). Lineage (NCBI taxonomy): Eukaryota > Metazoa > Chordata > Actinopteri > Siluriformes > Ictaluridae > Ameiurus > Ameiurus melas. The sequence goes on from CM022774.1 coordinate 11,774,462, forward strand.
ATTATTAAGGACTATTAGAAACATGTAAGCGCTCTTCTGTTTTGAAGGTGTGATGACCGGTATTTTGCTACAAAATAGTGTGAATGAGCTGTTACTACAGCCAATGATAGCATTAATAAATTAGGTTTATATTAATGTGTTTATCACTTATGTTACGGTTGTGACTGTTGACAGTCATGTTGTAGAAAATTAATCAACACATTCTGAATGGACAATTTAACATTTTGTGGATTTGTGGGAAATATTGTTGTAATCAACACACAACCTCTGTTAAATGAAATTATTTGACCATGATTCGGGTGTGACATCACACACCCCATATATACTTCAAATTCCAGCACCCCAATGTAAAATGCCTTCTTGCATCCCGCTGACATAGCGGTTTTCACCAGATGGGCTGGTTTGAATATTTCAGATACTGCTGATCTGTGCTTTTCACCCCCAACAGTGAGTTACTCTGCTCACCACAGTTGTAAAGCATGGTTATTAGAATTGTTGTAGCATTACGGTCAGCTCGAATCAGACAGGCCTTTCTCCTCTGACCTCTCTTATTAAAGTGTTTCCGCACACAGAACTGCCCCCGTTAGCTATGAAAATTCCAGAAGTACAGGAGCTTCTGAAATACTCAAACCAGGGAAATCACCAACCATTCCACAATCAAGAATACATACATACAGCAAACTTTGTTCCATATTGCAGATTTTATTGCCTCCAAATTTAACCCCCCCCCCAAAAAAAACAAAAACACATTTGTTTAAATTCATTTTGTCATACTCAGTTTTATTTATACTGCCCCACCCCCTAATTTACATACACCCAGCTTTAGTTTTATGTATCAGATGTGGTACACTATTTATTACTACTATTAAAATAAAAAAATAGAAGTTACTTTACTGACTATTAGTGACTTGTACAAACACCACAAGAGGGCAACAGCACAAATTTAAAACACACAAATGCAAATTTAAAGTACAGCTGTCTCAAAAAGGTAAACATGTCTGCAAGTCCGTGTTTTTATGAACAAACCATCATTATGATTAAAGAGGACTGAACAATCAGACAGCTTAACAGATTCCTTTATTCAGACTTACCAGCACTCTGTTCTTCTCATTTTTGGAAAAGACTATAGTGAGTATTCCAACCAAGATTCCCTGTGGAGACATTAAGAAGAGAAATAAAGGCTATAAAAGGATCAAACAAACCGCATTGTAGCTGTAAAATTTCTATTCCGATCAGATTCATTCTGTTGAAACTGAAATGCATTATAAGTTAGCTCTACCTCCACCCCTGTGGAGCAATAATGGTCAAATCGTGGTGTTTATGCAAAACCCAATTAACATAAAGACTTTTAAGCCAGGATTTTCCAAAATCTTTTAAAGACTTAAAAGGTTAAGGATGTTTAGATGTTATCCAAAGTGAAATGTTTTAATACACAGAAAAAACAGCGACTGTGATCATATACAAGGCACTCAACTTAAAATGGATTCAGAAAGGATGTGTTTAGGGGACGAATCAATCAAGGATCAGACAACAAAGTTTTCTTACGGTCCTGATTTCATTCAGGCCACACAGGATCAGTTAAGGATGTCTTGATATTTATTGGTGCTCAGTTGGTAAGATGGAAGTGTTTGTTTGCTCTGGCATGTCTCACCACAAGTCCAGCCGTTAGAGCCAAAATGTTGGAGATGGCGTACTCCAGAGTCTGAGTGTCAAGGGTGATATGCCTCAACACTGTGCCATGGACCAGGGCCGCCAACAGGAAATTCACATGGCCCACCAACACCATACACAGACCCATCTTCATTAAAGACATGGGCTCATGAGGACGAGTAAAGGACACTCCTGAGACAGAAACACATGCACAAGCTGGTAACTGCTACAAACTGAAGTTTAAAAGAATGCTGCAGCATTTTTAATTTCCTCAACTGCATCAGTAATGCATGGAAGATTAGCACACAGGAATTTCAATACAAGTATTTATTTAAAAAAAAAACCACAACAGTTGACTGAAAACTCCATGAAGTCCAATGGCAGTTGCTGAATTCCATATATAAAAACATGGGAAGTGTGCAACTGTATAACTCAAATTCAAAGTTACTATTCGTATAAAGATCTTTGAAAGCGACAGACATGACAATGTAGTTTTATCAAAGTTTTGAATACTGGAGCAAAACTCATGTATGTGCAGACAAACAGTGTCTGAATTTCCTGGAAGCAAAAGACACCAGTTATGTGCTCACTGCCAATGCATTGCCCATCTTAAGGATGCAGTGTCTGAATCGGACATCCACTTCACTGACTGCCAACACAAACCTAGAAACAGCTCACTAGTCACAAAAGCCCATTTATGGTGATGACAAACATACAAGAAAACCAAGAAAGCAATGAGTCCCTTTCTAGGTAAAGTACTGACTTGGTGGTAGACATGGCTCAGCTGGAATCAATAAGCTGAAGCCTCCAAACTCGACTAACGTCCTCAAAAAGAGCCCACTCTCTAATGCAAGGGTGTCCAGTTATATCCAGAAAAGGCAGGTGTAGGTTTTCGTTCTAATCAAGCAGAAGACACACCCGAGTCTACTGAAAGCCAAGAAGTGAATGCGGAATCAGGTGTGCCTCCTGCTTGATTGGAATGAAAACCTTCATCATGACTCACCACTGTCCCTCTATAACCCCTGTGGGTTATAGCAACAACACGATCCATAAGTTCATGCTCTATTTGATAGGAGATGTGATTGTAAAGGTGGACATCTTGACAAGATTTCCTTGTTCAGCAGAAGCATTACAGAGTGTGTCCATTTCTAGATTTGAGAGGGTGAACTGGTTCCTAAGAATCCCTTCCTTTTTGCATGCTAAGGTCATCCAATGTATTTCATGCTTTGAATGGTCCTTTTAAATGTTTCCATTGCCCCAGATTCCATTGCCCCAGGGTTCACCCTATAAGGACAGACATATCAATTCAAAAGGTCTACTCTTAGGCCTCAAGTCACACAATTAAGACATGAAACATGGGAAAGGTTTGGCAAGGTGCAGGAAGTCTGTGCTACTGTTGTCTGGAGATCACCATGCACTTCAATGTTCTACAAAGTTAATCATGCTTTGCTTTATCCCCACTGTGTCAGTCATCTCTAAACACCATTCCATATAGGTTATTCAGATAATTCTCAACAGCCCTAACAAATTAGAAAGGTTGAAGGACTGCTGTACCTGTGGTTCTACAAAATGTTCTGCATAACTGATAGGGTTCCTTCTCATCCTGGGCCAGCAAGAACTCAGAGGATTCAAGATGGCGATAGCTGTAATGACAGCATTATTTATGGCCAATACTATGTCGGCACTTTCTGCCAGTGTTTTAAAAAAATAAATGTATGCGTGTAAGGTTCACTGCCTCTGGCGGTTATCTGGGGTTCATTAAACCACAGTTATATACATTAATTACTAGAGGTTTTAGTTCTTTTCTCAGTAAAGGGAAAAGTATCAAGATTGTAATATTCATATAAACGTGCTCAAAAACGATCTGTTCTTAGCCAGCAGTAGTTTTAAAATGATTATACGCTCTCTTTTTACAGGAGTAAGCCAGTCTAGCAACTTAAACTCATATAAATGAAAGACAAATTCATTCAATTCCACTTCAATTTAAAATATAGAATGACCTGCATGTCACAGCTACCAGCAGACACGCTTAATATGGGCTTGAATGATCAGTTTTAAGTTTAGAAACCAGCTAAACTATTGAGTTACTGCATAGCCAGCTAAATACATAGATAATTACCGATAAACAGCACAAACCCAGAACCCTAGAAAACAGAATGTCTTGATTCTTTCTTGTATTTAACAATGACTATTACAACGGGAGGTTAAAATGAATGCAATTGCAACTGGTTTGTTGAGTAAAACAGATGACACAGCAATTCAAAACGCAATAAGGAGAAAGTTCAACATCAACCTACTCAAGTTTGAAACCTTCCATTCTAAGGACGTCACACTTCATACACGTCATAAATTAGGCATCGAACGCCCTGAACTACAGAAGTGAGACTATGGATCATTTTCAGTCCAAAAATCTCAGCAAAGTTAGGACAGTAAGTCCAGTATTGATCCCACAGTGAGGTCAGGGTAAAGACTGCTGCATCAAAAATGTCATCGCTATTAATCATTACACACCCTCAGTGAATATAGTGTGCTCTTCAGCCTTAACTGAAAATGCTCATTTCATTTCTGGGAACAGAATATTAGATGATCAGTGAACATTTGAAGAACCTTGAACAGTGCCGGTAATTATTAAGTGCATTGGGAGAATAAAAGAGAGCAGGCGGTAAGTGTTTGTTTTGGTGCAGTGGTTGCAACACAACTTTACACACAGTTGCAAAGTGCACCAAATGAATCAGAACACAGATGCAGCATTTAACTAGAATAAATCGAACACACAATAGAGTGAATAAACTTTAATCAAACTGATTTGCAGCAGCTTTTGCTTACAAGATCTGCTCCAGAACCATAACAGCACCCTCCTTTGAATGTACTACCTTGATTAAACTACCTTGAACAGGTACTTCATTTGAGTTAAGTAAGCAGTACTTTGGGTACATGTTTGGTGCTCACCTGAATGATCCATTTTATCCCGAGTCTCCAATGGCAGTTAAGTCATCATAAATAAAGTTATACACAAACCTCCCACATGAGCACGGAAACGTGCACAAAGCTTCACATGTGAGGCTCCACACCAGACCTGAACTGATTCAGCAGCTAGAGACACGCTGAGTCGCATGCAGACTCAGCGGCTATAAATAGTGCGCATGCGCTGAAGACGCTTTTTTTTTAGGCATGTTCGCTCTGTTGACTATCGATGTGGAAAATTACTCACTTTTAGCGATTTGTGATTTTTTTTTTTAAATTATTTTAGTGTTACACTAAAATGATTCGAATCTTTTAGTCAATGATTCACTCAGGTTCAGGTTCAAAAATATTTAAGTGACTCGTGAATTTAAAAAAAAAAAAGTTTGTCTGGTTTATTATCGTCATTCTGTCTAAAATAAAGTGTGTGATCATTTCAGCATGAGGACAATAATGTGTGACTAACTCTTAATTTGCTGTGATTTCATATAGTCAGCTGGCTACCAATAATTTAAGGATTTTCCCCACATTTGATTATTTACAGTTATTTTAAGCTGGATGTTTGGCCATTTAAAAAGACAAACATATTTTTATGTCTTATATTGTAAATCATTTCTTATATTTTGATGCCTTGTATTTCCATGCCTTCACATAGATGTATTTAGAATATGTTAATGCTGTAAATTTCTTTAAAGCACACCTATTATGGTTTTAAAGTGTGCCTAATTTTGTTTTAGATGTCTCATGCAATAGATTTACATGCATCCAAGGTAAAAAATAAAACAAACAAACAAACAAAAAACACTTTAATGTGCTCATCATTTAATTTGCAGTATTAACTTTTTCCCCCACTGTCAAAAACAACATGTTCATTGATCCGTACTAAAGGATTCATTCTAAACTCCTCCTTTCAGAGAGCATACTCTGCTCTGATTGGTCATATGTGCCAGTCTGTTGTGATTGGTCTACTGCTGTCAGCGAGCAGCCAATGTAGACCAGAGGTGGGGCTTTTTGTTACAAACCTAAGTAGGTTAGTACTGGAAGTAAGTCTGGAATTACTAAAGACTCCTTTCAGCTGTTCAGAATTGGTTCCTTCTTTTGGGAGTCAATAACTCTGTTTGTCGTGCAATTTGATTTTTGAAACTTTTTTACATTCAAAAACAGCTATATAATACACTAAGTGAAAGGTAATATTTGAAAAACCGTAATAGATGCACTGTATGAATGGGTGTGTGAGTGTGAGTGTGAGTGTTTATGTGATTGTGTCCTGTGATGGACTGGAACCCTGTCCAGGGTGTACGCCACATTGTGCCCGATGCTCCCTGGGATTGGATCCAGGTTCCCCCACGACCCTGAAGAAAGAGTAAGCGGTAGAAGATGGATGGATAATAGGTGCACTTTAATTATGCACTTCATATCATACCCCTCACATTAAGAAAGTATTGTTCTTTTTTTTTTATCTTGGAGTTCATTTAACACTTTTGCCTTGCACCTCCAGAGTTGGGGATTTGAATCCCAGCTCTGGCCTGTGTGTTGCATGTTCTCCCCATGTATTTCCTCTGTGTACTCCGGTTTCCTCCCCAGTCCAATAGACATGTGATGTAGGCTGTTTGGCATCTCCAAATTGTCCACAGTGTGCGATGTGTGTGAGACTGCCTTACGATGGGTTGGCACCCCATCTAGGGTGTCCCCTGCCTTGTGCCCTGGGACCCTGTGTAGGATAAGAGGTACATGGAAAATGGATGCATGGATGGGTTATGGCTTAATTAAACTCAGTTTAAGCACCAGGTTATATTCATTCTAATGAGTTGGTTTAAGAGGAGGACGAGTTGAGTCAAAGATTATACAGTCAAAGATTTTGACTGTACATCTGCAAGACTGAATGAACCCTAAACCAGCACCACTGCTCCAGATAATCAGTCTACCTGATTACACAGATTAGATATGGTTGATAAATCTTGAACTTGATTTCCTGCAGATCCTTTTGTACTTTCCCTCTCAAATGCACATATTTGGATACTAAAAAAAAAAACATAAATCCACTGCTCATCACATGGTGGAGAAAACAATCTGTTTCTTTAAAAGAATTGAATAAATCCATCCATCCATTTATCCATAGATGGAGAATTTTATAAAATTGTAAAATAAATAAATACATAAATAAAAATAATAATTTACAGCTTAATTAGTGCTAGAGGGCGCCCCCTCTGTTTTATATTTTAACAGAAGTACTTGACATTTTTTGTGTAATACATAAAAAGTCACGAGGAAATTATAAATTGTTTACTTATTTGATTTATTATTTTATTCATATTACAAATAGTGTCCACTATTGTCTTCTGGTAGCTTATAAACAGTGAAGGCCAATAGCTACAATAAATCAATTAATAATAATAGTCATAATAATAATCATAATAATAATTATAATACATTTATACATTCCAAATGCCTTGTCCAAAGTGCTTTACCTGATCAACCGTAAATGATCAACAAATTACACTCATGTTATGTACACTAATTAGTATTAATGTATTAGCTTTAAATATTTAAGAATTACTACAAATCATGAAAAATAAGATACATGATTCAAAGATTAAAGAAAAATGCAAGAATTATGAACAGATCCAGTTACATAAGTACATTTATATCTGTATTTCTAATATTTTCTGAAACACTCTTCCAGATTTTAGGGAGGATATTACAAAAACATTTTCCTCCAGCAGAGCTGGTGTCCCTGACATAATAATGTTCATAATAAATGCTAATTAATTACTTTCACTTTAGTATAGTAACATTAGCATTTTGGCTTGGCCAAAACAGTTATATAATAGTACAATGATAAACATCAATAACAACTTAACTTCAAATAACAATTTTGTGTATTAAAATTATATATTTTGCTTGAGTCTTTCATTGTTAAGATTGCTTTTCTACCTTCTCAGGACAAGCTAACTTGTAGTCTATTGTATTCATTGGCATACTACATTCATCACATTCTGACTGTGCACACCTCGTGCGTCTGGTGACGTGGCTCCCTTTGTGGGTGAGATGCAAAATGTGCATGGCAATCAAGTAGAAGATTTCTGCCACGTTCAGTATTATGCAGAGAGCTGAGGCCCCTACCATGAAGTACGTGAAGACCCTTTTCTCAGTGGGTCGTGCTATGTAGCATGTCACCTGTCTGCAGGGTTCGACATCACACACCACGCTGCGAGGCATGTCAAAGTTGTTGTAGATCATATGCAACAGGTAGAGGAATCCCACCTCTACACCCGTCTTCACAAACAGGCTTATGAGATATGTCCACCACAGACCGCCGTGTTTTTGCCCAGGATTGTCGTAGAGCTTGGCCTCGTCACCATGCGTGAGGCGATATTTGCGCTCACGATCTTCACGGTACCACACATGCATTACAACCAAGAAGGAAGGGCAGGTGACAAAGATGAGCTGTAAGGCCCATAGCCGTGTGTGTATAATGGGGAAGAAGTAGTTGTAGCAGGCATTGGGGCAGCCAGGTCTTTTGGTGTCGCAGTCAAATTCTTTTTGGTCGTCGACCCACACACGCTCAGCAGCCACCACAAACACCATGACGCGGAACACAAACACCACAGACAGCCAGATGCGTCCAAAACCTGTGGAGTATTTATTCACCCCACTGAGGAGGGATTCAAGAGTCTTCCAATCCATCTTATGTGGGTTTGAAAAGTTTTGAGAAGCTACAGTCCAAGATTATTCTGTTCTTTAGGGATTCAAAGAAGCTGTAGAAGTTACCTTCTGAGGGTAGAACTGATTGACAGCAGTCGTAGGAAACCTTTATAAGCTAATACAAAAAAAAAATCTCATTATTGCATACCGCAGTTACAAAATAGTTCAATAAAATTTCAAACAGTTTTGATATCAACAATATTTTAACCTGAATATGTAAACTATATCAGTTCCTACTGGAGACTATTATTTTAGTCCACTACTATTAGAATACAAGCATCAATCACATCGCAGGTTTCCAACCCTGTTGCCAGAGTACTCTCTTCTACACATTTGAGTGTTTTTCTTCCTCTAAGAAACTTAATTCAACTAATCAGATAGTTAACAGCACAGTCTGAGATGAATAGGGTTTGTAAGAGCAGAATAAAAAACTCAAATGTAAATGTAAAGGACAACGTGTATTCCAGGACCAGGGTTGGAACGCTGCGGATTACAAGACCATTGCTGTCTTTTTAATACCTAAGAAAATGACATGCCAATGTGTGAGATCCCAATTTTATTTTGCATAAAACAATATACAGACAATAAAAATAGCCAAAGTGTCATACCTATAATGTTGTTTGATTCATCGATTTAATTCTGATTACTAGATCTTTTTGACCTACTCACCAGCTCACCAACTCCCTCTCAAACATCTGTTCTCTCTTACACTGAGTAGTAGCAATTTGTGTGTCCACAGGCGTTCCTGTGTTTCAGAAAGAGGTGTGGTTTCAGCACTTTAAAACTTTATCTTGACATTGCCTTGATATGGGAGAAAACTTTTAAAGCGACCATAACAAGTCCACTATAATACAGTTTTGGGTAAAAAAAAAAAGACTATAATGCCATATTTACTTTATTGAAGTGTATTTATCGATAACAAGGGCATGGTAGCTTAGTGGTTAGCATGTTTGACTTGCACCTCCAGGGTTGGCGTTCAAATCCTACCTGCACCCTTTTGTTCTCCTTGTATTTCAGATGTTTCCTGTACTCCGGTTTCCTTCCCCAGTTCAAAGACATGCATTGTAGGTTGATTTCCAGATTGTTGACAGTGTATGAATGTGTATGCAATTTTGGCCAGCGATGGATTGGCACCTCGTCCAGGGTGTCCACTGCCTTGTTCCCTGAGTTCCCTGGGATAGGCTCCAGCCTTCCCTGCATCCCTATGTAACATAACCGGTACAAATAATTGATGAAACATTCTATAATAATATACATTTATATAAATATAAATCTTATTACAGACTTTTACTGTACATGACAGCATCCGTTTCAGGCCATCAGGATCCATCCATCCATCCATCTTCTACCATTTACTCCTTCTTCAGGGTCGCGGGGGAACCTGGAGCCTATCCCAGGGAGCATCGGGCACAAAGCGGGGTACATCCTGGACAGGATGGCAGTCCATCACAGGGGCCATCAGGATCTTTTTGTAAAATGCACTACTTCACAACGAATTAGCTTGGAAACTCATTTCATGGTTCATGTGTCATGTTTTGCACCAAGTGAATATCATTGATATTATCACATCCTGTGTGACTGTTCTGGCATGGAGCTTATCTGAGTCCATAATTGTGAAAGAATATTTACCTTTATTTTGGTGCCTGGCCACTCCAGCCAACCTCCTTCAAGTACTTATGACTCAAACATGAACTGGATTGACAGATATGGTTTCTTTATTTACTCAAGAAATTAACCTTTATAACAAGAAGTCTGAGCTTGGATACGCATACAATGTGCCATAAAGCTAATGTGCAATTATTTTTGAATTACATATGAGTAATATAGGATGGGACAGGCAGAAATGTGCTGATTAATCAGAATGTTTGTTTTTCAGGGAGTTTCTTTTAAAACTCCTATTGCTAAATTATCTGATAATGGGTGTTGGGTTTTCCATTGAGCTTTTTAAAACACACACACACACACACACACACACACACACACACACACACACACACACACACACATATACACACAAACACACCTAGACCTAGTTACCAGAAAATGTGTTTAATACATTTTGATTTTCTTAGTGGTTGCCAAATGGCACAAGAAATATGTCAACACATCATAGTATCATATTTATAGTTTAGTTTTATTGCATTCATTCATTTATACATCTACAGTAACTGCTTTATCCTGGTCAGGGATGTACTTGGGAACACAGGGTGTGAAGCAGGAGAATTTAAACCAGTTATGAGTCCATTTCCAGGCACCATGTACACACCTAGTCACTCCTAGGAGCAGTTTTAGCAATCCACATATGAGAATGCTTTTGGACGGTGTGAGATAACTGGAGAACCCAGAGGAAACCCACATGGACACAGTGAGAAATGTCAAACTTCACACAAACAGTACACACAAATAGTAAACACAAACAGTAGAGCTCTGTTGTATTAGAGTAGTTCCATAAATAGTATAATATGAGAAGAAATCAAATACAAAATCAGTACCACTTCATCTAATCATTGTTTTTTTAATAAAACAAACTAGAACTTAAAAGCAAGTAAGTAAGGTAAATAAGCTTAAGAAATGGAACAAAAATTCATGCTCATACTCATCCTCTACAATGACAAATAATTTTATATATTGCTATTGATGACCTTGATGGAAATAATATTGAATAAACCACATATTTGTTCATCTTTGTTGATCATTTATGAAAAGGCTAAGACGTATGCAGGAGTGATAATGTCCTTAGTTGGAGGATGACTGTTAGCTTTGTTGAACAACGACTCCTCCACCATGTTATCCTGATTATGTTTGCTAGCCTGAGAAGAGATTGTTGCAATACGTCTCTCGCGTTTGTTGAGTTTGTGCGAGACAGCACATTCATGGCAGCGCTTAAAAATCAGGTACAGTATCTCACAAAGGGTCAGCAAGATACAGACCAAGCTGACCACCACTAGGAAAATGGTGAATATGCGCTTCTCTGTAGAACGACTGATGTAGCAGTCAGTCACTTGAGGACAGGGAGCCTCTTGACATCTCACCAGCAAAGGAAAGAAGGTGGCTTCGTAAATGTAGAACACAAGAAAGATGAACATGGCGTCCACTGCCATCTTGAAGATGAGGCTGAAGAGATATGTCCACCAGAGCCCCCCTCGCTTCTTGCTGGTGTCTTTGTAGAGATGAGAACAGCCCTCACCATACTTCAGCTGGTGCTTACGCTCACGGTCGTCCCTGTATGCCACATGCAGGACCACCAGGAGAGAAGGGCACGTGACAAAGATGAGCTGGAGTGCCCACAGACGAGAGTGAGATATGGGAAAGAAATGGTCATAACAGACATTGTGGCAGCCTGGCTCTCTGGTGTTGCAGTCAAACTCCTTCTGCTCGTCACCCCACACCTTCTCGGCAGCGACCAGCAGCACCAGCAGACGGAAGATGAACACCAGGGACAGCCATATGCGACCAAAAGCTGTCGAGTACTTATTGACACCACTGACGAGGCCCTGAAGAAATGCCCAGTTCATTTTCACGCTATTGTGTGGTTGCTTCCTAACACTTGCTCCGACTGCCTGAGGTGTGTCACTCACTTCAGCTATTATGTGGACAAAGTGTGACCAACCCAGTGAAGTAAGTAAACACAATAGTGTGAGTGTATGAAAGAGCAAGAGATAACAAGCAAACACTGGGCCACCTTGCTAACTTGTGCCAAGTGTCAAAACGTCGACATTTCTTCTGGACATACTGTACGGTCTCTGTTATCAAATTAAACAAAAGTACCTTTGAAGATTGTGGTACTAGGCAGGGTGAGGCAAGAGATTTTAGTCTTGCCTAGGCTATCTTCCTGCAAAGATCTTGCGGGGTAAGGAGTCAGTTTAATATACACTGTGGTAAAAACAGTCAGTCTGCATAAAATTGTCAAAAGATGTCTAAAGCCTTTCCTCACACAGTCAATGTCATGCGTTGATCAAATTTATAGATAAATACCTGCCCTAGTGAATCAAATAACAGCGTTCAAATGCCAGTGATGTCCTCAGTGATGTGGTCGGAATGGAAAATTTTTATTCAGTTTTCTCTGTTTTAACTTTTGTAAACTACAAATAGTACAATATGGTAAATTTTTACCATGTAAAGGGTTTTCCCAGGCAACCACGCATTTACTTACGGGTGGTCATAACATTATCCAAAAATAAATGTAGCCTGCAAGTCATGTATAAAACATGAAAAGCCAGCGATTAACATTTTTCATTTATTAATAATAAATGACACATCACATTTTTAACTATTTACATTTAAATTTAATGTTTTGTAACGTCCATGAGATAATTTGGCTCCTATTAGTTCACTTTCATTGTAGCAGCGATCAATAGTCGTTCCCTCACCAGCCTTATATTTTTCTCCCTTTTGATGTTAATAAGACAAAGAAACAAAGCTTTTCATGTAGCAGAGAAACTGTAATGTGCAAAGTCTTCTGTCCCTGTGCAGAAAACTTACTGACCATTACAACACGTTCACACTGGAGACTCATTCCACAAAACTCCTACCTTTACCAAAAACATCACCATGTCACTAATTAAAAGGTTTTATTTGTGAAATAAAAATTGGTTTTGTAAATTCATTATTAGGTTTAGGTTATGTAGAGCGCCACCATACAAATGTCTGATATGAGATATATCTACTATCAGAGCTCTGCTGTTTTAATGAAAGGTATCTACATAGTGCTTATATAACACATTCATAAGCATTGCACTGCATAAATGTTTTATAAAGCAGTGCAGGAGAACTTGTCAAAATGAGTAAAATGATATCGGAGGTTTTATGCAAAGCTGTCTTTACATGTAGAACAACAACCATCACGTATCATTATGAGTTGACCAATTGAGATACTGTATATAAAAAAATTCATTCATGATAATTTAAGAAAATTGTGCTTCAAAGTTGCATTAACTCTGTTGTGTAACTCTCTAGTATGCTTCAGTACAACAGTTATGCCTGGTCCACTAATTTGATTGGACAAGCAGCACTCCAAGCATGCTGATATTTTGCATAATACAAATTGTACACAGTGATATACTGTTTTTTAATCACTCTGTTTGTCTTTGCTACATTTGCTTTAGTACAACAACAATATTGCTCATGTGATATTGCTTAATTAGTAAATAATGTCCACTTGAATCTAATGGGGATTGGCAGAATGTGGATTGACTATGCTTAACTGGTCCTAGGTATGAATGAATGTATAAGTGTGTGTTTGCATATTCATTTCGTTCATTATAAAACTAACATTTTATTTACAATGTGTTTTTTTTAAATGGATGACTTGGAGCGAAATATTCCAAAAAGCATCCAACGTAGGTGTGAGTCCAGAGTAGGTGTGAACTCCTTTAATACTGTTAAAAAAAAAAAAAAACACTTCAGGGAGATTCCTCCAGAAATCTGTTGAGAAAATGCCAAGAATACATATCTGGAAATTCTATGCAAAAAGGATGTCTACTCTGAAGATGCTAAAAAAATATATTATTTTGATTTATTTAGGATTTTTCATCACAACATAATTCCCATAGCTCCATTTGTGTTACTCCAGAGTTTTGATGACTGTATTATTATTATTATTATTATTATTATTATTATTATTATAAAATGTGGAGGGAAAAATATACAATAAAATAAAATAAAATAAAATAAAGAATGAGTGAGTGAGTCTCAACTTTTGACCAATAGTGTACATTAAATTATTATTTTTGAATGTACACTATAGTGACGTTCCCATGTGAAAGACACATACTAAAATGTACAAAAGTATGTACCCTTGGCACCACCTCCCTGACAAGAAAAAGAGTACATTTAAAAAACTCAGAATATAGATATTTTCCATAATTTATTACAATTTTTTAAAATAAACTCTATATATAAATATTTATTTAAAAAATAATAAATAAATGAAAGCTACAAACGTAGCCTGTGTGGTGTGAATACGTTCCATGTTAATAGTTGTGTTTTTCTGAATTCGGATTAATACAGTAACGAAAGTTCCTCAGTCCTCCTGGAGGAATCACAAGCACTTCCTGTATGAAGTTCGCTGCGGGTGAGAGGTCAGTACACGCTTAGACAGCTCGTGCACCGAGCCACACACCACTGCAGCATCCCGGGACAATGTGACCCTTCCCGGATCACCTTCATTAGCCAAGTGCAGCTGAGCCGAGCTGAAACCCGCGGGAGAGCCGCCTTCATCAGTCCGGCTGACGAGGTGACGAGCAGCGGCAGCACGGCGAGGTGAGTGTGCACGGCGTTAGCTCGCATTGCTAACGCTTAGAACAGTTATGGCACTTCTTCAGCTATTCATCAGAGCTTTGCTGCCATTTCGCGTGCGTCCGCAATACTTAAAAAAAAGAAGTATGTCGGAAACCCGTGGCGGAGAATTTCTCTAGGCTTCGGCATTAGTTTGCGATATTAACCCTACCAGCCTCGTCAGCTCTGCTGCCGTGATTTTGAGCGATTTCCCCGCACTCGAGCAGATCAAACGGGCACCAAAAGGAAAACATTTCAGCTCGGAGTAAACGCTTAGCCGTGTTCTTGCTAAAGCTAAACATCCGCTTCGAACTGCAGCAGCGCCCGCACACGGACACGCACACGCATACGCACACGCACACGGACACGCACACGGATACGCACACGGACATGCACGAGCCGCGTAAACACACGCCATGACGATTCTTCTGTAGGTTGCACCGTGCGTCTCTTCTCCTAGTTTAGAGTTGTGTTGATGTGCGGTGATGTTTGCAGGCGTTGCCCCCGAGCCCCGGTGCTGAGTGGATCATGCGCCAGTGGAGTCTCCGCGCTGTGGCTCCGCGCGCTGAGCCGCTCCCCACGGGCCGCGTGTCCCCGCAACTCTCAGGTAAAAACCGCACTTTGCGTTTCAGTTGCATCCAGTCCATTAACCAGCTATTGCGCAACATGGCGGCTCTGACCGCAGCTATACTGTAAATCAGGGATTCACAAACATTTTCAAACCCCCCCCCCACACACACCACGCGCACGCATCCTCTGTGTAGATAATTTTTTTTTGATGAAAGTAAGCCAGCTATACTGTAAGGCCAAAAGTATGTGGACACCGGGGCGGCTGTGGTCAGGTGGTAGAGCGGGTTGTCCACCAATCGTAAGGTTGGCGGTTCAATTTCCAGTCCACATGACTCCACATGCCGAAGTGTCCTTGGGCAAGTCCCTGAACACCAAGTTGCTCCTGATGACAAGTTAGCGCCTTGCATGGTAGTTCTGCTACCATTGGTGTGTGAGTGTGTGTGTGTGTGAATGGGCTTTGCATGAAAGCACTATATAAGTGCAGACTATTTACCTGGCCATGACACCCATATGTGCTGTGCTTGTCGAACACCCTGTTAAAAAAAGACATGAATAGCTTTGCTGTTATAATAAACCTCTACTCTTCTGGGAAGGATTTTGGAGCGTGCCTGTGGGGATTTTCCATTCAGCCACGAGAACATTTACTAAGGTTGGGCAATGATGTTGGACAAGAAAGCCTTGTATGCAGTCAGTGTTCCAGTTCATCCCAAAGATGTTAGGTGGGGTTGAGGTCAAGGCTCTGTGCAGGCCACTTGAGATCTTCTCCATTACCCTTGGAGTTAACCATGTCTACCTGGAGCTCGCGTTGTGCACAGGGACATTGTCATGCTGGCAATCCTACTGAATGCCTCCAATGTTGTGACAAAAGTTTGGGGAAGATGCACATACAGTCATGTCACATGCACATACATTCACAGGCTTCCACATACTTTTGGCCATATAGTGTGTAAATATTAGGCTTACTATTGAAACATTTACAATAATATTCTGGCGGTTTATTGAAGATATAGAGCTTTTTTAATTCCTGAAACGTCTGCCAACAGACTACATCACTACACAAGTTGAGCTTGTTTATCGTCCGATTGTTTTTAAGACATTGGGGTTTAAATTAAATCTGTTCAATTCCAGTGACTGTCAAACATGCTAATAATTATAAGATCACATTAATAATATAGTAGCTGTGAAGTGGTGGCTTTCCTGCAAAAAAAATCAAAACAAAACATAGACTCCACTTAGAGTACCACTGATGTATATGAATATTCCTGCCCCCCCCCTAGCCTGATCACTATGCTTCCATTAATACGCCTCAGGGCAGTTGTTAAGTTCCATATATAAACAAACCTATGCAAATTAGCTTCAAACCTATGCAAATCAGTAACAGCTAGTGGTGATAGATATTGGAGATTTACTATCAGCAGCTTGACAATTCAACTATTCAGGTTGAGCAGTGCATTATTTCGCAAAGCTTTATTGATGGCATAATAAGAATTATGTGGAGTAAATTATTACACACACACATTCACACACTGAATTAAGGGCAGGTGTCTTCACCATTTCTGATTTTCTCATGTCTATATCGCTCTGTTGGCTTCATGCCGTGTTTCCTCTGAATACTAAACAGACTAGCTGTAACCCCAGAACACTACATTTATGGTTCTGTCATCTTTTTTTCATTTTTCTAATTTGTACACTGATTGAACAATGTATGATTAGGCTGTCTAGTTTTTATTTCTCCTCCAAACAAATTTCAGGGGAAAAATCTGCCTTGTTATCATTCATTACACCAAGAAGAAAGATACATACATACATACATATATATATATATAATGTATGTTTGTATATGTATATGAGCAGAAATTAAGATGAAATCTGGGGGCATTTCACCGATCTGATATGATTGTCACTGGTGGGCTTCATAAATCTACAGTCTGAGCTAGAAAGAAATCAGCCCTCACATTGCTTCTTTATACCGTTCCTTGCTGTTGTGCTTGGTTCCAGAAAAATCCAGAATATTTTATTTGTTAACGGCAAATAATCTGATGTGTATAATCTGATATTGACGTGTTTTTTTTTATGTTAAAACCCAAGGGAGCTTAGCTTATTTATACGAGATGCCCCTGCACTTAATCTTGAATGAGAGAATGTCTCACCAGAGCTGTTGTTATGTAGACATAGACGTAGCCCAATATAGGAAAAAGTCAGTGGTTGCAGTGGCGTGCACAGCTTTTTAAAAATGATGTGGTGAAATGGGTGCAAGAGCACACAAAAAGCGCATTTCGGAGGAATGCAGATATCTTATCTTTCTATGAGCTATGTATAGTCCCTTTGTTCTGCTCGTAAATTCAATTACAGCTGCAGAAGGATTAACTCGGCTCTCCTCACAGATGCCAGGATGGAGTGCTGTGATGTGGAGCCACGCTATACGATCGAGCAGATTGACCTGCTTCAGCGCCTCAGGCTGTCCGGCTTGACCAAACCTCAGATCCTCCAGGCCCTGGAGTCTCTAGAGAGACTGGATCCAGAGCACCGCTCGCCTTTCTGTGACAATCACTCCGCCCCGCCCAGGGCTCCTACCTCTGCAGCTCCGGCTGCACCTTCTTCCTCATCTTCCTCATCTTCCTCTCTCACCTCAGCTACCACACAGACTCCAGTTCTAGATGCTGCACTGTCCCCCAGCAACAGTTACGATGCCTCGTCTCCACCCCTGTACCCACCTGGAGTTCAGAGGTCATTTGCTTATGACCTGGCAGAAGAGGATTGGGATCTGGAAGAGAAGGTGGAGGAGTACATGAGGTATAAGCTTTATTCACATCAGCTTGTTTTGCTGGTATTACCTTGTTGATTCCCCCCACCCCCCCCTGAAGACTAGCAGGAATGGGTGATTAATATAACCCCAGATGATGGCAGGGAATGTCCCTTGAGCAGCCTTGTAATTTTCAGAGTTGTAGGCTTTTCTAAAATGGGTCAGGTGGAGTGGGAGGGAGACAGCTGGCTTTAATAAGTAGTTTTCGAGCTCTTAAAATGTTTTCGAGTGGTGCCGTTTCCTTTGGTATGTAAGACGAAGACCGTATTAACTGTTGATAGTGAGAATGTAAACAGTGTTCATCTCTATTTCTTTTTTTACCACAATAGTATGTTTTGTTTGTACTATTTTAGTGATTGGACTAGTCATTTAAGTGCACAAACTGTAGCAATGTATAAATTGGAGCAACCACTAAAACACTTAAAATGTTGACAAGACCCTTAAAAAAACTAATTAGGAATGACTATATTTGAATGTAATATGGTGGGAAAAATTCACACAATCCTGTATGGACTTGAGCTATTTTATAAAATGTCATTATTTTCGCTGCACTGTTGAATTATTGATTCCGATTGGTCAAAAGCGTTTCATGAATTTTTCTATAGTCGCATATCTGCCAGCTGTAACCAAGTCACAGGTTTATATTAATGTGCTCGTTTTAATATGGTATCGTTTCTATAATATATTGCGTACATTATATAATATGTTATAATCTATTGTTCCACAAGGTTAGCCCCGTAAACGGATTAAACGTGGTGCTATTGAATGAATAAAAATGCATAATCATTGATCTGTTGAAGCTTTCTGTAATATGTTGAAGCTTTCTGTCACTTATTTTAACATTTAACATCCAGTGCCAACACTTTGAAACAGTCAGTAAGTTTTCGGCCATAGGAAAGTCTTTAGGAAATTGAATTTTTTTTTACAATGTAACTATAAAAGGATGAAAAGTTGGACACGTTCTTTAATAAATAAAGATTGTAATCACTGGTAAATTGCTGCGGTATAAGAGGAATAGAACACTTCAGGAAATGTGGTACTTCGTTTACTACGTACCACATCACGCCACACTGTTGTTAATTATTTTCCTATAATAGCATGCCCTGTCATGTTTTATTACACTCGTTGTTTTAGATTATGATTTATTATCTAAAATGTGTTACAAATAATTCGTAATTTAGCTAATCATGTTAATGTGTTATTACACTGGTCTATTATGACTGTTCTGCTTGTCAGCATGTAGCATGTTTAATTATGCCATGTTAATAGTACAGAATATTAACCCACATTTACATCCATGTGATGCATGTGTATGGGTTTTAGGAGGGACAGTAACCTGGTAAAGGAGGAGATCAAGGCTTTCCTCAATAACAGGAGGATCTCTCAGGCTATTGTCGGCCAAGTTACAGGTACTCAGCCCAACTCCATATGATGGCTGTTATTCATCAAAAATGAGAAGAATTGCCTGCCGGGTTTGAGCTCCTGGAATAACGTATGAACAAAAACCTTCGTCGGATTAATGAAACTGTCATAAAACATCAAAATGAGCGCAAAAGATAAATCAGCTTCAAGCTTCTGCCCGTTTTTTTAAATTACGTCATGCACACAACATGCCCCAGTTTCTATAAATTTAAACTTCATATAGATCTAATTTACTTGAAGCACTTTCTAATTAATGCAGCTGTTGCAGCAGTAAGCCAATAAAAGGAAATAAAGCAACAGAATACAGTTATCCAAGTCCCGAGGAAAGAAGTAAATCAAGCAGGCAAAAATGCATTACAGTGAAGCTGAAATTAAAAAAATAAATTCATCTGTTAATAGCGTTTCAACAGTGGGAACTTATTGCAGTGTTTTGTTTTTACTGAAATGAATGGTATTATTTAGGTGAATGTAGACGGTTATGGATGTGTGCTGTGTTTTTCATAAAGCTGTAAAAAAGTCAGTTAGCAAACTGAACCGTTTTCCATCTTCACCTGCAGGTAGTTATGTGCACTTTATTTATTGCTACATTTTTTAAATTCATGTTAGTACTTGTTAGGTCTGATTCAGCAGAACACAGCTTCAAACTTCAAACATTTAAAGCCTAAATCTTCATTTATAAATATAGCTGAGCCAAGTTTCAATCCTGATCAAATAAACAAATCCTTATTTCAACAAAATACTGAAAGAAACGAATAGATCCAAAATCGGGTGTGTTGTAGTTGTAGATGAGCAGTTCATTTATACGCACTTATAATTGTACAGATACACCAAAAGATGAAATTAGTGAATAAGGAAACTGACTGTAGAGTTTATGTACGCTCGTTTTACAGTCAGATGAGACCCTATCCAAATTTGATGAATAAGAGCCAATATCTTTAATATCATTTTAAAGAAAATACTTCACTGTTGATTTGCATGGAAAAGAAGTTGAAGAAGTTCCTGTCTATGAATCTGTTTGTTTGCTCACTGAACAAGAAGCTCACGGAGGACATTCTCCCACTAGGCTCCAGCCTCATTTGTATGTCTGATTAAATCCAAGTTTGTTTTTATCTTTATTCAAGTCTTCAGTTTTTATTATAAACACCCAAGGTCACTTTGCACATTTTAGTAACATTTTGTGTGTTTCTTTAATCAGTGTCTGCTCTTCTCAATGTATTTGCTACAAGAACAACTTGTATGAACATTTGAAAAGGCTGGTGAGGACAGGGCCATATTGTACAGATTGCACCCAGTGATGTATGCAGCTGATCTAATGGATTATACTGCCCTTTTTATTTTTTGTTGGCAGATGGAAGTATGCATCTTAAACTGTTGAGCTATGTGATTTAACCCAAAAAGTAACACCTATGAAGGACATTATAATTTACTAATTCTTCAACAATTCCAGAGTAATATCCTTTAATGGCTTCTTGTAATGGTTTAGCTCAAAGAGGAATTATTTTTTGTGGGTAAGTAGTGGGCTTAGAAATAGCCTGGATATTTCATCTCCAGCTTATTGGCTTATACCATGGGAGGTTCTTGATGAGGGTTGTTTGCTATTAGCAAGGTAACAGTATGATTCAGTAGATTAAATCCTACCATCCTGTCAGGGATTTTCCTTAAATAGCCTGAGTGTCTCAAATGCCATACCACTGCCATACCACGTGTGAAAAATGCTGTGCAGTTGCCTGCCTAGTCTTGTAAAATCATACTTGACCTTGGGATATTTATGCTCCATGTGGTAGGGAGACTGTCTTTACAAGTCTATTAGGGCTGTGTTGCTTTATTTACACATGTTTTTTGTAGGTATCAGTCAAAGCTACATCTCCCAGTGGCTGCTGCAGCAGGGCTTGGAGATGAGCGACTCCAAACGCAGGGCTTTTTACCGCTGGTATCTGCTGGAGCGGAACAGTCCAGGTGAGCACAGCTTCTAAGTCTTAGTTACATGTAGTTTCTAGCATGGGATGAAAGTGTTTCTGTAGGAAACAGTCGCTGCCTTTGATTTTCTGTTCATCCACTTACCATCCACTTTCTTTTACACTTCCTTTCCACATGGTCCTCGAGGGCTTGTAATTCAGTATGGTTTCTAAAACAGGCCTTATGAATCTATAAAAAAGTCTTTTCAATTATGGATCGAAATAAAACCAGCTGATTTCATTTGCCATCGTTTATATTATTGCATTAATGTTGGGTTTGGCAAAGCCTTTAGATGTGCATACTGTTTGGGAAATGAACTTAAAAGCCTGTCACCCAGCCAGAACAGTCATCTACTCACATTAATACAGTTAATGTGACACAGGTTAAAGGCTGACAAAGTAATGCAGAGTTTGGATGAAACCCTCCAGGACTTTTAGCTCTCCTTAATTTCTTGTAGAACCCCAGAAACTTGACTGTGCATTGTACCGCTTAGTCCTGATCCTGGGCCTGGAACTTGCTGGTTTTCGTCTTGTCCATACGCCACCTAACTCTACTAACAGAACTCTAAGCATGTCGCTTTGTAATCCTCTGCAGTGCTGCAGTATTGAGCATGTCTCTGCACACTTAATCCCCTGCATTATAGACTAATCTTTATAGATCTTAATGCAACTCCTAATAAAACTGGTAGAACAGCAGTTTTCTCTACAGGTTTGAACAGCGTGATAAGGTTGTATTCGTCTATGAATGAGACGTTGTTGGTTTTTGGAAGCGACTTTAGTTAACACCCAGTTTTCTGATTGCCCGAATGGCTTAAAGGGTTCAGATGGACTGAAAACCAGCATGCTCAGGGCCCCAGGAGCAGGACTGACACCCCCTGGAGTAGACAGAGAGAACTACTGATGCACCTGCTCCCTTGGTACTCTGCACAGCAGGCCCAGCCAGGTAACTGCCCTGAACCCAGCTGCTGTAGTTACAGCTGGACGATAGGCAATGCATGACCCAGACAGTACTCCTTTCACATTTTTCATACAAAGAGTTATCATACTACAAAACGCATCATCCATGTGTAATGGCTGTCTGACATTAGTGAGAAGGAAGTGCTATTTTAGTTTCATGACTCATGTCTGTGCTATGACTGAAGGTGCTACTCTGTCCATGCGCTCACTGGTCAAAGAGGAACCTGACTGGAGGGTTGCCGGTTGCCCCGGTGACAGGGCGGCTGTGGGTGGGCCTTTCAGACTGAGGAGGGGCAGCCGTTTCACCTGGAGGAAAGAGTGCCAGTCGATCATGGAGAGGTGAGTCATTTATGAAGAGGCTCCAGATTAAAGTACACCAGTTTCAACTGCAGAGATTTGGACACGCTTTTTTCTTTCTTTATAAAATGCTAACACTTCCAACAGTCTGTGGTAGCAATAAATCCTTACAAATCACCTGCTCAAATGCTTATCTGTAACTGGAAGGGTTATACTTTGAGCATGATTGTTCATTTAGAACATCAGTGCCTACAACTCTGTCTGCGGAATGAAATGGGTGACAAGATAATTCAGTCATTATTTGACAAATAAATATAAACATTAAGCTAGCATTAATAAGTAAACATTGTTTTACAAAAATGTGCATGTAGGTATGATGCATTTTAATCTTACCATGAATTTCCCAAATTAAGCAATCTTTCACAGGAAAATCAAACCGCATTTATCACATACAAACAAACGATTTAAATGACTGGTAAACACACACAGCTCAATATTATTTCACCGAAGACCCACTAGAGGGCACAAAACACATGCTGATGACTGTGCAACACCATTATAGTCTTATTTGCTTGGATGATCAGTCCAAACAGGATTTCACAGAGTTGTGTTTGTTTTGTGATCGTTGTGGCCAAAAATTTGAATTTTGGAAATTGAAGTCCTTTTTTATTTTGTGGAAAACTATTTGAAATGGTGAAATAGCAATTGCACAAAACTGTTTTGCATGGGATGGATTGGCACCCCGTTCAGGGTGTTCTAATTTGTTGGTTGTCGTCCTTCAGTTTCTTTATAGAGAATCAGTATCCTGATGAAGCCAAACGTGAGGAGATTGCCAACACCTGCAACTCTGTCATCCAAAAACCAGGTGAGAACTCTTTAACTGTTTCGTCTGCAGATCAGCAACATTCTCCCATTCAATATTACTGCCTCATGGTGGTTGTGCACTGCAGATTCAATTAGACTCGATCGTACAAATGAAAATTAAATAATCACATTCTTCTGTGTGTGAAATTCTGTTCCAGGGTGCAAACTTTCTGAGTTTGAGAGAGTCACTGCTCTTAAAGTGTACAACTGGTTCGCCAATCGCAGGAAGGAGATGAAGAGACGTGCCAACATAGGTGAGATGGCCTGCATTTGATCACAATCAGAAGGGCCATCTTTTGGTATAATAATTAAATAATTATTTCTCAAATGACTTGTGGTGGCTAGCTGACTTAAATTGATTAATGATGTAGTCATCAGTATGGCAAAGATTAATGTGAGGAGACATTTATTTTGTGTTTTTTGAAAGATTCTCCAGTGTCCGAGCTTTGTGACACGGAAATACAGAAAGGTCTTCAGAATGGAAGACGGTGCAGCTTGCAGTTACTTAGTAACATGGCAAGCTGCATTTGTGCCTTATTAACTTCTTATTAACTGGTATGCGAACAGTGGTTTATAGCTGCTATAACATAAGTGATAGCAGGAACTACCCTGGTTCATTGACGTTCCATAAAGTAACTATAAACGGATAAAAAGTATGACGTCATTTTAGAAGAAGTAAAATTTGTTTGCATTGGATAATTGCTGTGGTAAGAAAACACTTTGCGAGGAAAATAATTAACGACGAACCACGGGAAGTACCACAAACTCTGCTTCAGGACAAGGCGCATCATACCACCCTGTCATTGATTATTTTCCTGTAACAACACAACACCCCATTGTGTTTTATTCCTTACATATTACCAAATAGATGGAAGTCATGGTTATGGAACATAGTTACTTATGAAAGTAACTATATTGGAAGTACCCATATTGGTGATTTTCTTTCTCTTTTCCTCACCCTACCACAACCACCCTATCTTGCATTCTCAGAGGCTGCCATTCTTGAGAGCCATGGCATAGAAGTGCCAAGCCCCAGCTGTCACTCTAATGGTGAAGAGGTTGAGAACCAGGAGTTTGGAGATCAGGTTGTGAATCAGCGATTTCCGGATCAGGTGGGACATTATCTAATTCTCTCTCAGTGCCTTATTTTATCCATAATAACTCTGACAGAAAAATGCAGCAGAATTGATAAACCCATGAACATGATTGGAACAGAGAATGAAGAGGTGCCCAGGTAGATAGAAACTATGACTACGTTTACATGGACAGCAGTAATCTAATTATTGACCTTACTCTGAGTAAGACAATAATGTGATTAAGGTGTTTACATGAGTCGCTTTTAGAATACTCCTTACTTGTACTCGTTTTACATCTTGTAGAACATGGTTCGTTTAACAGCACACATCATTACATCATAGCAACCCTGACCAGAATAAATAATTTACAGAAACTGAATGAATGAACATGATAAATACAAGCGATGTATCCTTATCTCATATGTTATTCAAAATGAATGCATGATGTTTCCAGGGATCTAGTAGTAGGGTTCATACAGCACTTAATAAAACAACAGCAAGGAAAAGGAAAAACCCTTCCCGTTTAAGCCACGCCCACTGTAGGTTTAAAATCTGAATATAGATACTGATATGAATATTTGAACCATTGAACAGGTACACACTGAAAAAATAATATATAATATATGTGGTGTATATAATAGTAAACTTGATGTAATTTCAAGTTAATCTACTTGATAAAAACTGGTAAAATATTAAACAATAAATCAACCATATATTGTTCCTTTCTTTGTAGTAAACTTTTACTTATTTGCTTCATGCTAAGCTAAAATTCCAATAAAATTAGCATCATTAACATACGTGTCCATTTCAGTTTTATGAAGGGAATTCGCTAGTAAGTTATAACGAGTGTCTTGGAGCATCTGCCTCAGTTCTTCTGGAGCCTTTGACTGTCACACTTGCTTCCCTCACTAAAACCTGACAACCTTCATTATTGTTTTTTTTGGGCTGAAAAGTGGTGCATTATATAATATATTGCTTTCTTTACTGATATGCAAACATTTTTCTGTAAGATTTAATTTGTTGTTTGAAAAGTAATATTTGGAAATCTAAAATGTTTTTTCACTGACTTAATAATGCAGAAGCCATTAAATATCATAACAAAATTTGTATTTAAAAAAAGGGTTGCCGAAGACTTTTGCACAGTAATGTATGATGTACACATTGGGTTTTAGCCACATATTTTCATGAATTAATTTAGTAGAAAACTTTAAGCATTTGAGTAATCCTAATACATTCTTGGTGTAAAATTCACACTACTTTTTGTTATAATTACAGAACTTACAACTAATTTTTTTTCAGTGCACATGCAGAAAGTGGTGTAACACCCCTACTATACACAACACGCAGCACTACAGAAGCAAAGAAATAGTTTTGTAGTAGACCAGGAAGTCAGGAAAATCATGTTTGTGCTTGGAGGGGTCGTGAAATGTGGAAATGATGGCATAAATTTGGGAATTGTGTGTGTGTGTGCGTAACTATCACTGTGCCACCAGGAAATACAGGTGGATTTAAGAGAGAGAGAGGAAAAAAAAGAGTGTAAAAAAATGAAGTCCATTTGTGGTCACCTTTAAAAAAAAAAAAGTGAATGATGAGTGAATTTTATTTATTTATTTTTTTATGTGCTCAGGAAGAGCTTGCTCAGAGAAAGGTGACTGAGCCAGATGGAGCCACACTGCCTGCAGTGGAAGTAGTGCCTCTTCCAAGCCCTGCTACTCAACACATGGATCAGAAGATGGATGAAACAAAAAGGGAGGCTGCTGATGAGGAGTGAGCAAAGGGAGCAGTCTGCTTAATATTTTAGAGGCTTGAAATTGTGCCGCTTACTGTCCTCCTTCGAGAACTAGGGGGAGGATGCGTGTGTACGGCAAGACACCAAATTGCCTCTAGTGCTAGAGAGGCAATTGTATGTATCTACAGTAATCACGCTTGTAGTAATGGCAATATTTATCTCTATACACTGTATTGTGCATTCCAAGAAGTCTTAATGCATCTTTTAAAAGGAAAAGACAATTATGGTGCAGAATGGTAACCTTCCACCTCATGCTAAAGCCTTTTTTTCACCCTCCATCTTCTCACTATTCTCAAGAGTAACAGTTTGACAATAGAAGCCTCATGCAAACAGGAGTAAGGAGTGTGAGAGAAACCTGCAGGACAGGTGTTTGGATGGGATGACTAAGTACACTAAATTTGTGGTGCTTGTACGAATGCAGGAAGGAAGCGCTGAGATTTTCTTAGCCATATGCAATAGTCCTCGATTGAGACTGGAACCTGAACGCCACCATTTACTCAGGTAAAGCCACATTAGAGTATTGATGGAGAAGCAGCCCCATATTCACTCACTATTGCTAATATCCCTTCTGAAATGAAGTCTTGGGTATTGTGATTTCATACGTCATGTCTCATGTACACGTCATGTATCATTGTTTATATGTCTCTCGTTTTTCTTTCGATCTTTAATAAGCAAAGCTAAACGTTTTCTGTAAGTGTGATCTAGCCGTAATAGCGCAAGGTCATGACTTTTCAATCTTTTTATATTTAACCACTACTTAAAGCCTCTCTGTACTCAGTCATTTAAGCTATTGTGATCTATGACTGGTTTTTGGGCTCTAAATTGTTCATTTTTAAAAAAAAATATTTTTTGCTATAAGCACCATTATTTCTTTAATAAGCTAATGCAGTATTATAACACCATGTAACTGTAACAGATTTAGAATCTAATGTAAAACGATCCATTGTTTTCTCCCTGTCTCTTTGAAGCCAAAGGTATGTCCTGGAAATCAGATCATTTACAGAGATGCTTTTTATAAGGTCAGCGGCAAATGAAATAGTCTTTCCCTGGGATACGTTTAAGAGGTGTGTGCTGAAACGAAATGTGCTCTGAGCATAGGAAGACTTTAAAGCTATGATATTTCAGGCCTCAGCGCTGTATATGAAAACAGGAAGCAGTGTTGCACGCTTTCACGATCCATTTCTGTCTGCATTTCCCTGATGACTTAAATAAAAACCAGTATATAATATCTCAATGTCATGGTTGAATTTATTGACCTGCTTGTATATACACATTCAAGATTCATTTCTTGTTCAGGTTACACATTTGAGTTGTGGTTAAGTTGTTAATTAAGCATTTTAAGCATTTCCAAAGCATGAACCATTGAAGAATTTCCCCCAAAAAATCAGAGTTGAGCTAAAATGGTGTCTAGAATTTTAATGATCAGAGGTCAGAGATGTGGATTTTATAAGATAAAGGATTAAAGGTCAAAAAGATCCTTTTCACAACGAGAAATTATGATGACTATTACGATATTATAATTATTGTTATTTACTTGTAACATTCAAAGGAAAGTATGTGCATTTTGTTTCCAACTAGCGAGAGTTTGCTTTAATTAATGTTAAACAGTTTAGTAACTCCTGTTTGCCAGTCAGTGGGTGGTGTATTTATTTGCATTTTGAACTTTGTATTGCTGTGTAAGTATTTTATAAGGGCAGTACATGTATAGGTAGATCAGAGACACAAACCTAGGAGAAAAAAAACTGAAAGCAGCCCACTTTAAGTGTAAGGAGCTGTTTTGAATAACCAGTGATAAAAAAAAAGATTATTTTTGCATGAGCTATACGATAATTTAAAGAAAGGTCACCGGGTACTCCGGTTTCCTCCCCCAGTCCAAAGACATGCATGGTAGGTTGATTGGCGGCTTGGTAAATTGTCCGTAGTGTATGAATGGGTGTGTGAGTGTGTATGTGATTGTGCCCTGCGATGGACTGGCACCCTGTCCAGGGTGTACCCCGCCTTGTGCCCGATGAGCCTGGGATAGGCTCCAGGTTCCCCGCGACCCTGAAGCAGGAATAAGCGGTTGAAGATAGATGGATGGATGAAAATGTGTTCATAGTTAATTAGCTTAATCTCACAATAAAAAAAGAAGAGAATCATAACCTTTAATTTAAGCAAATTTATTCTAAGTATAAAAAACTTAACTGCACTCTATTCTTCTGCTGTAATGTTTGATTACAAAAAAAAGAATAAAGAATAGATGATTGGCGTGTCTAGTGTCCGTAGTGTATGAATGGGTGTGTGAGTGTGTGTGTGTGTGATTGTGCCCTGCGATGGACTTGCACCCTGTCCAGGGTGTACCCCGACTTGTGCCCGATGATGCTCCCTGGGATAGGCTCCAGGTTCCCCATCACCCTGAGAAGGAGTAAGCAGTATAGAAGATGGATGGATGGATGGATCAAGAATAGACATTTCACCTCACCTCACATGTTTGCACCGGACATTCAGGCAGGGGACTTGGGTTTCCATGTCAAAAGTATTGTATTTAAATGGCTATATATATATATTCTGCCATTTAAATACAATACTTTTGTAAAGAACACTAATACAAGGTGGCAGATGATTTACTATATATATAGTAAATCATCTGCCACCTTGTATTAGTGTTCTTTGCAATGAATTCTATGGTCATTGAAGAATTTGTGGATTTGGAAATTTTGGATCATTGTCCTGCTGGAAGATAAAACAACAACTGAATTCTACCTTCTTGGCAAAGGCAGCCGGATTTTATTTTACCTTCATAGAATCCATGCTTTGTATCCTAACAAATTTCTGAGGGTTATAGGTTCTTTTCCATTTAAGCACTATTCTTTTTTATACCCAAACCCACCTTGAATGTTGCCAAAAAGCTCTATTTTTGTCTCAACTGACCACCTTCAAATCTCCAGACCCACCTCCATCCCAACAAACAATAGGGAAGATGTGCCTGAGAGAAGTACAACTCTGGCACCAGTTTAATGATTATTTTACAGTTCATTGACTTCCTTTGCGATTGGTGTGTGGCATATTTATTTTACTGTGACAAAGAACTTTATTTAAACTTTGAACCTTTTGGAACATTACAGAAGTCAATTCACTGAATGTATTTCAGGGGAGAATGAGACTATACTTGTTGTTTGTGCTGGGGTCGGTTTTCTCAGATTCCTTTAGTAAAGGTACTGTAATTCTATTAAACAGTCATTTAATACTACAAAAAAAAGCACATTGTTCATTGCTCTAATGTTTTTACTTTGTGGAGCTGATGGATTAAATTGGGTATACTTATTTAAACTATGTATGAATTATTATGTAATAACAAATAGATTTAGCAAATATTCTGTATTGTTTCTGCAGTCCAAGAGCTGAAGGTGGATTTGGACTTTACTGGAGATGATGTTCTGCAGATTTACTCCCCAGACGTCCAGCACTGTCAGCTCGCCTGCACACAGCACCATTCCTGTTTATTCTTCACATTTTTCCGGTCTGACTGGAGCAAAGACAACAGGTTCATCTATTTAATTTCACTAAATATACAGTCATTTTTGTACAGTCGTTATGAGGATGGCTCCAATTTATCTAAAGTTTCTACCTTTAAAAAAAATGGAACAATGTTGGACTAAAGCACATTGCAACACGTTGTATTAGGAGATCAGTTCAGAACAGCCAGATAGACCTTCTGACCTTGTGGATCCTATTCTTAGTGGAAAATATAGACTTTTCAGAAATGTACCTTTAAAAAAAGATTTAAATTCTATTGAGCTTGCGAAACTACATAAAATCATGAAAAAACATGGATCAGTGATTCCTAATTTCAAAAGGGTAAACTATTTTATGCATAAATGTGGAATAAGTAAAACAAATAATGTTTTAAGAAAATGGCTGAAAATCTTACAAAAAGAATTTCTTAATTAATCTTGCACCTTATAATATGTTTGAAAAAAATAAACAATTAAAAATAATAATAATATGGATTTACTAAAATGTCATGTGACAGGAATTACTTTACAATAATCATTGTTGTGTGCCAAGGTCAGTAAATAAAATCATTTAGAAGTGTGACACAACGAAGTATTTGAAAGTTCATCATAGGATCAGAAGAAACTTTCCTGTACTATGTTAATGTTTCAGGAAAACAGTTTAACAGAAAAAAAAGTTGTTTCAATTGTAATGTAGAGTGTATTTTTTAAAAAAATTAATAAATAAAAAACAATTTCCTTAAATAATCCATGCTATATCAACAAACTATTTGTTGTTTTAAGAATGTCAATATTTTACTTACACCATACACGATAACCTTCATGACACTGACCTCTTGCTCAAAGATGGTCATTCTAAAATGACTCCCTTCTGCCAATATCTTCAACATTAAAGTCAACTATACAAGTTATTTATTTATACTTATTTATGGTCTAATCTGAGTAACAGAAAAAAAAAACCTCTCTAAATGGTGAGATGTCGTTTAAAGAGGTGATGGATTCGAAATTCATTCAAAATCACAGTAAAACTGCTTACTTTTAAAGGATATTCCACTGCTACCTGAAACGCACAGCCACCGGGATCCCGTCTCATGTTGCAGACCTGAAGGGTGTGACCTCAGGCTTCAAACTCGTCCCTCAGGCCTACAAAACACGTTAAGTCTTATATTATTTTGTCAAAACTTTAAGATTAAACAATTATTTAGTTAGTAATTTCAAATCCTGGTGTACTATTACAAGACACCAAACAGATTTATTTTTGTTTCGTGTTGTAGCTCAGAGCTGATATGAGATGTTAAATCTTTTATGTGCCGACGCGACAGTATAAAGAATTTAAAATGTGCTTTATTTTCATCTCCACAGATACCTGTCTTTCATCTACATATCAGGATGTAGATTTCACAGGATTAGATTATCTCCAATTGACCTTAAATACCTCTGATGACTGCCAGAAGCAATGTACCAGTGATCCAGACTGTAATTTTTTTTCATTCACAACAGAGACCTTCCCAGATGCAGAAACAAGGTAAAACACATTGTCTTAAATTTACTAGACCATATTAAGTGTATTCAGCAGTCCAACAATATGAGTCAAACAATATGTAAATATTTACATGTGTTTCAGGGTATAATTTAGTTATTGCAGCAAATAATCTGATATGGATTTAATATAGCTTGTGTGAGTGGTAGTGGTCTGAGATAGTCATGTTATTTTCTTAATTGGAAGGTAGAGAATCATTTCAGACATATTTGGTCAAAGAAGGGCAGTCACTGGTCAAAATATCTAAACCTGTTTAAAGAAAAAATGACAAGGAGCCACTCTTGCACTGCAAGAATCAGCTATCATTGGTGACCTGAATCAGTTGATCTGATTTACTGAAAAGAGACAGAATTCCCATCACTAGGTTACTGAGTGGACATCACACAAGAAATTTTTTATTTAAGTTCAACTTTAGAAACACAAGTTACTGAAACATGCCACTAGAATCTCTGTGCTTATCTCGTAATTTCACTATTGACTCCTTAAAATATGCACTTAAAGGAACATTGAATACTGTGTCTACTGTGTATATCCTAGTGCATTTTTACAAGTTAAAGTTGGTGATCTCTGTGCAGGAAAAAATGCTTTCTAAAATTCAGCTGGACTGTTCCAATACCATCGGTACTCATAAAAACGCCTGGTCTTCTGTCAGGTTTTTCTGATTCGTTGGCTAAAGAAGGTAAGCAATTCCTCTCATGGTATATGTTGGTATATAATTCTATAAATGTTATAATTAATATAATAATTTTAATAAACAGAATTGTTTTTCACTTTCTTTTCTTTACTTGCCATCACAGAATGTAAGGAGGAGATCTTGGCCAACACACACTACCGAGGAAATGACTTTGAGAACGTCCCTGCTGCCTCACCTCAACACTGCCAGTTCCTGTGCAGCACACATCCCCGCTGCACCCATTTCACATATACAACTTCAACATATTCTACTGAGCCCGAGTAAGTGTTACTTAGAAAAAGGCGTCTAATAAACACATCTGTAAGACTTAAAGTAAATCCAAACATAACTGCATCCAATCAGGCCACATTTGTCTGTGTTAGATTTAATTTCTTTTAATAATAATTTAAAATATTAAATTCAAGCAAAAATGGAAAAACGATGAACTTGTACATCTCCCAGCATATTAATTTACATTTGAAACGAATTTACCTTTTGTTCTGTCAATAGGGTTATGGTCATGGCAATCTAATGATACAAAATCACATAAATGGCATCTAAGGGTGATTCATTTTAAGAAATGACCTGAGTTGAGTTGAAATGACCTGAGGGAGTAGTGGAATGTTTCTACAGTGCTGAGAATCATATTATCCCATCAGTGTTAATGGCAACGTCTGGGAATTTATACACTAATGTTTTGGGACCAGTAGTGCTTAGGAAATGTTTAGGAAACTGGCTTTTTCCGTAGTTTATTTCCTAAACTACGCAGTGTTAATCATACTCATGACAAGCAAATTCCCCAAGATTGAACGATGTCTTCAGGGAAAAAGGCATAGTTGCTTTAAAATGGAAATAGCCTTTTAACAGTTTTATATAAGTATTAAAAGTTACTTTTCACATTAAAATATGTAATTATTTTATTTTCCACAATTTACTTTAAATATATATATATTTTTATGACTTTAGTGTAAATTGTACTTTCACTTGGGTAAATTCCTTTGGCTGGATATGTCCACTTTTATCTAAGTAAGATTTTGTCGTGGTATCTATACTTTAACTTAAGTATAATTTCTCAGTATTTTTTTCACCCGTGGTGTCTTTGCTCTGAAAGACAGCCTGAAATGGATCACAAAAGAGTGAAAGTCAATATTCAAATGGCCTGAATATTTTAAGTGATTTTTTCCCCACAGGATCAATATGCATTGCTTCCTGAAGCATACACAAGATGTAAGCCAGCTAAAGCCAGTTAGAGAAGAACACAACTTTTTCTGGATCCCCATACGAAATTGCAAGCCCTCAAATGGTTTGATTTCTTTCTACTTGAGCATGCTAAGACCCTACAGTTTAACCTATCATGGTTTGCCTGTTCTCCTTATAATTCTCATGTTTCTTCCAAAGTTTGGGCTACAACACTCTATGAAGGTCTTAATTTTTTTGGCCATGATTACCGTGATTTTAAAACGGACACATCTGATATCTGTCGAGAAATGTGCACAAAAGACCAAGATTGCCATTTTTACACTTATGTCTTACCATCTTACCGTGACATAGGCATCAGGTAATATATTATATAATCTTTTTTGTAGTGCTGTAAAATAAGCTGAGTTGAAAACAATAACATGATAAAGTAGCACAAGATAGAAATTTCACATCTTTAAAAAATACTTGTTTAAGAACAATGACATATTTATCAATTTGTGAGTGGACATCATGCAAGGAATTTGGATTTAAGTTCAAGGATGGAATCACAAGTAACTGAAACATGCCACTCCACTCTTGTGTTTTTAACTAATAATTTTGCCATTAACTTCTCAATATATGCCCTTCAGTGAACTCTGAACGTGTGTATCCAAGTGCATATAAAGTGCAGTTAAAGTGGAGTTAAAGCTAAAGTTGGTGATCTCTGTGCAGGAATAAATGCTTTCTAAAATTCCGCTGGACTGTTCCACTACCATCAGTACTCAAAAAAACACCTGGTCTTGTATCAGGTTTTTCAGATTCATTGCCAAAGACGAATGGATTTAAAGAAAGTAAGTAATTTCTTTTCGTGTTGAAATAGAATTATATAAATGTTATTATTAATATCATAATTTTAATAAACAATCATTTTTCTTTTCTTTACATGCCATCACAGAATGTAAGGAGGAGATCTTTGCCAACACACATTACCGAGGAAATGACTTTGAGAACGTCCCTGCTGCCTCACCTCAACACTGCCAGTTCCTGTGCGCACAACTTCCAACTGCAGTGAATTCCCAAGTAAGTGCTACTAAGAACACGGAGTCTAATAAACACATCTGTAAGACATTTTGGGTAAAACCAAAAATGACTGCAAACAGGTCTAATTTGTCCTTGTCAAATTGAATGGTACAGTAATTTAAAATATTAAATTGAAGCAAAAATGCACAATGGAAAAATGACCTGTCCTCTACACCTCCAACCATATGAAATGACATTTTAATCTACATGAAGTCTCCCTTTGGTGCCATCAGTAGGTCCTTTGGTCATGATAGTCTTGTGAAAACACAATGTCTCAGATGCTATAGAGTCCAATAAATGGATAAGCCACAGACCTGGAGTGCTGAACTTTAGGATGAGCACCCTGGATCTACCTCAGTAAAATGTTTCAGTATGCTGGAGAAAAGACTTGTATAAAATAATGTGTCTTTTTTGCCTCCCTAGAAGGCATGGACTCCATTTCATTTGAAAAAGCATGTTGCGATAAATTTAACTAATTTGATTGTTAACTGGCTTTATTTATCTAAGTCTAGTTAAATCTTGTCTCCTTTCTTTGCTATTGCGAGGTTAGACTAGCATCAATTGCAGAAAATAACAAATTAGCTCGGCAGCAATTGTAATTCTAGCTCATCAAAAGTATTGGCTATTTACATGATACATGATTTATTCTCTGATTAATTAAATAGCAAACTATGTAGTGTTAGTCATGCATATGATGTCTTTATGCAAAACGGCATAGTTAAAATAATCTTCTAACAGTTTTAGATAAGTAATAAAAGATACATTTCTTATTTTTCTCTACTTATTGATACTTATTTTTCTCAGGTAAAATAATTTAAAAAATCTGTAAAAAAAAAAAAAAAAAAAACATTTTTAATAAGTATGTGTATTTACAAGTACAGTGCTGTGATATTTGCCCCATCCTGATTTCTTCTGTTTTTGTGCATATCTCATACTAAATAGTTTTAGATCTTCAAACGAAATACAACATAAAACAAAGGCAACTTGCGTAAACACACAATACAGTTTTTTTTGTTCTTAAGCAAAAAAAAAAAAGTTATTCGACACCTAATACCAATGTGAAAAACAAATTGCCCCCTTAAACTTAAAATCTGGTTGTACCATCTTTAGCAGCAATAACCACAACCAAACGCTTCCAACAACTGGAGATCAGTCTTTCACTTACTTCAAGGACCAGGATTTACTCCTATGCTTTGATCACTGTCTTGTTGCAACTTCTGGACTGAAGACCAGACATTCTCCTTAAGGATTTTCTGGTAGAGAGCAGAATTCATTTTCCCTCTCAATAATTGCAAGTGGCCAAGGCCCTGAAGCAGCAATGCATCCCCACACCATCACACTGCCACCACCATTCTGTGTTTGGTTTATTCCAGATGTCTTTCTGATAGTGGAGTCAGGAACAGTGACCTTAACTGATGCAAGAGAGGCCTGTAGGTCCTTTGATGTTGTTGTTGGCTCTTTTGTGACTTGCTGGATGAGTAGTTGCTGTGTTCTTGGAGGAATTTTGGTAGGTCAGTCACTTCTGGAAAGGTTCGTTCCTGTGCTGAGTTTTTCCATTTGGAGATAATAGCTCTCACTGTGGTCCTTTGACGTCACAGAGCCTTTGAAATAGCTGTGTAACCCTTCCCAGACTGGTGTATTTCAATCACTTTCTTCCTCTTAATTTCTGGAATTTCATTACATTTTCATAGTGTGTTACTTTTTCACACCACTATAGCTACTATTCTTAATTTCACTTGATAATTTTGGCTGGATTTTTCCACTTTCAACTACAATTTTGTCATGGTATCTATACTTTCACTTGAATATAGGACAGACTGAAATGAATCACAAAAGAGTCAATATTCAAATGCCCTGAATATTTTAAATCTGATTTTTTCCCCCACAGGATCAATATGCATTGCTTCCTGAAACATACACAAAATGTAACCCAGCTAGTGCCAGTTAGAGAAGAAGAACTTTTTTCTGGATTTCCCACACGAAATTGCAAGCCCTCAAATGGTGCTTTTAATAATTTTTTTTTTTTTACTATTCGAGAATGCTCAGATTCTATACTTTAACCTATCATGCTTTGTCTGGTCTTTGCATAATTAATTTATTTTTTCTTCCCAAGTTTGGGTAACAACAAGTTATGAAGGACTTCATTTCTTGGGTCATGATTACCGCAATTTTAAAACAGACACGTCTGAGATCTGTCAAGAAATGTGCACAAAAGACCCAGATTGCCAGTTTTACACTTATGTCCAACCATCTTACCATGATGAGAGTATCAGGTAAATATATAATATAATCTGTATTGTAGTGCTGTAAAATAAGCTGAGTTGAAAACAATAACTTGACAAAGTAGGACAGGATCAAGTAAAAAATCTAATCATACAAGAAATTTGTATTTAATTTCAAGGTCAGTATCAAGAGTAACTGAAATGTGTCACTCCAATGTGTGCTTATCTCAGAATTTCAGTATTATGTGTATATCCTAGTGCATTTTTACAAGTTAAAGTTGGTGATCTCTGTGCAGGAAAAAATGCTTTCTAAAATTCAGCTGGACTGTTCCAATACCATCGGTACTCATAAAAACACCTGATCTTGTGTCAGGTTTTTCTGATTCGTTGGCTAAAGAAGGTAAGCAATTCCTCTCATGCTATATGTTGGCATATAATTCTATGAATGTTATAATTAATATAATAATTTTAATAAACAGAATTGTTTTTCACTTTCTTTTCTTTACATGCCATCACAGAATGTAAGGAGGAGATCTTTGCCAACACACACTACCGAGGAAATGACTTTGAGAACGTCCCTGCTGCCTCACCTCAACACTGCCAGTTCCTGTGCAGCACACATCCCCGCTGCACCCATTTCACATATACGACTTCAACATATTCTACTGAGCCCGAGTAAGTGTTACTTAGAAAAAGGCGTCTAATAAACACATCTGTAAGACTTAAAGTAAATCCAAACATAACTGCATCCAATCAGGCCACATTTGTCTGTGTTAGATTTAATTTCTTTTAATAATAATTTAAAATATTAAATTCAAGCAAAAATGGAAAAACGATGAACTTGTACATCTCCCAGCATATTAATTTACATTTGAAACGAATTTACCTTTTGTTCTGTCAATAGGGTTATGGTCATGGCAATCTAATGATACAAAATCACATAAATGGCATCTAAGGGTGATTCATTTTAAGAAATGACCTGAGTTGAGTTGAAATGACCTGAGGGAGTAGTGGAATGTTTCTACAGTGCTGAGAATCATATTATCCCATCAGTGTTAATGGCAACGTCTGGGAATTTATACACTAATGTTTTGGGACCAGTAGTGCTTAGGAAATGTTTAGGAAACTGGCTTTTTCCGTAGTTTATTTCCTAAACTACGCAGTGTTAATCATACTCATGACAAGCAAATTCCCCAAGATTGAACGATGTCTTCAGGGAAAAAGGCATAGTTGCTTTAAAATGGAAATAGCCTTTTAACAGTTTTATATAAGTATTAAAAGTTACTTTTCACATTAAAATATGTAATTATTTTATTTTCCACAATTTACTTTAAATATATATATTTTTTTATGACTTTAGTGTAAATTGTACTTTCACTTGGGTAAATTCCTTTGGCTGGATATGTCCACTTTTATCTAAGTAAGATTTTGTCGTGGTATCTATACTTTAACTTAAGTATAATTTCTCAGTATTTTTTTCACCCGTGGTGTCTTTGCTCTGAAAGACAGCCTGAAATGGATCACAAAAGAGTGAAAGTCAATATTCAAATGGCCTGAATATTTTAAGTGATTTTTTTCCCCCACAGGATCAATATGCATTGCTTCCTGAAGCATACACAAGATGTAAGCCAGCTAAAGCCAGTTAGAGAAGAACAACTTTTTTCTGGATTCCCCATACGAAATTGCAAGCCCTCAAATGGTTTGATTTCTTTCTACTTGAGCATGCTAAGACCCTACAGTTTAACCTATCATGGTTTGCCTGTTCTCCTCATAATTCTCATGTTTCTTCCAAAGTTTGGGCTACAACACTCTATGAAGGTCTTAATTTTTTTGGCCATGATTACCGTGATTTTAAAACGGACACATCTGATATCTGTCGAGAAATGTGCACAAAAGACCAAGATTGCCATTTTTACACTTATGTCTTACCATCTTACCGTGACATAGGCATCAGGTAATATATTATATAATCTTTTTTGTAGTGCTGTAAAATAAGCTGAGTTGAAAACAATAACATGATAAAGTAGCACAAGATAGAAATTTCACATCTTTAAAAAATACTTGTTTAAGAACAATGACATATTTATCAATTTGTGAGTGGACATCATGCAAGGAATTTGGATTTAAGTTCAAGGATGGAATCACAAGTAACTGAAACATGCCACTCCACTCTTTGTGTTTAACTAATAATTTTGCCATTAACTTCTCAATATATGCCCTTCAGTGAACTCTGAACGTGTGTATCCAAGTGCATATAAAGTGCAGTTAAAGTGGAGTTAAAGCTAAAGTTGGTGATCTCTGTGCAGGAATAAATGCTTTCTAAAATTCCGCTGGACTGTTCCACTACCATCAGTACTCAAAAAAACACCTGGTCTTGTATCAGGTTTTTCAGATTCATTGCCAAAGACGAACGGATTTAAAGAAAGTAAGTAATTTCTCTCGTGTTGAAATAGAATTATATAAATGTTATTATTAATATCATAATTTTAATAAACAATCATTTTTCTTTTCTTTACATGCCATCACAGAATGTAAGGAGGAGATCTTTGCCAACACACATTACCGAGGAAATGACTTTGAGAACGTCCCTGCTGCCTCACCTCAACACTGCCAGTTCCTGTGCAGCACACATCCCCGCTGCACCCATTTCACATATACAACTTTCAGTTATTCCAGTGATCCCAAGTAAGTGCTACTAAGAACACGGAGTCTAATAAACACATTTGTAAGACATTTTGGGTAAAACCAAAAATGACTGTAAACAGGTCTAATTTGTCCTTGTCAAATTGAATGGTACAGTAATTTAAAATATTAAATTGAAGCAAAAATGAACAATGGAAAAATGACCTGCCCTCTACACCTCCAAGCATATGAAATGACATTTTAATCTACATGAAGTCTCCCTTTGGTGCCATCAGTAGGTCCTTTGGTCATGATAGTCTTGTGAAAACACAATGTCTCAGATGCTATAGAGTCCAATAAATGGATAAGCCACAGACCTGGAGTGCTGAACTTTAGGATGAGCACCCTGGATCTACCTCAGTAAAATGTTTCAGTATGCTGGAGAAAAGACTTGTATAAAATAATGTGTCTTTTTTGCCTCCCTAGAAGGCATGGACTCCATTTCATTTGAAAAAGCATGTTGCGATAAATTTAACTAATTTGATTGTTAACTGGCTTTATTTATCTAAGTCTAGTTAAATCTTGTCTCCTTTCTTTGCTATTGCGAGGTTAGACTAGCATCAATTGCAGAAAATAACAAATTAGCTCGGCAGCAATTGTAATTCTAGCTCATCAAAAGTATTGGCTATTTACATGATACATGATTTATTCTCTGATTAATTAAATAGCAAACTATGTAGTGTTAGTCATGCATATGATGTCTTTATGCAAAACGGCATAGTTAAAATAATCTTCTAACAGTTTTAGATAAGTAATAAAAGATACATTTCTTATTTTTCTCTACTTATTGATACTTATTTTTCTCAGGTAAAATAATTTTAAAAATCTAAAAAAAAAACAAAAAAAAACACATTTTTAATAAGTAAGTGTATTTACAAGTACAGTGCTGTGATATTTGCCCCATCCTGATTTCTTCTGTTTTTGTGCATATCTCATACTAAATAGTTTTAGATCTTCAAACGAAATACAACATAAAACAAAGGCAACTTGCGTAAACACACAATACAGTTTTTTTTGTTCTTAAGCAAAAAAAAAAAAGTTATTCGACACCTAATACCAATGTGAAAAACAAATTGATCCCTTAAACTTAAAATCTGGTTGTACCATCTTTAGCAGCAATAACCACAACCAAACGCTTCCAACAACTGGAGATCAGTCTTTCACTTACTTCAAGGACCAGGATTTACTCCTATGCTTTGATCACTGTCTTGTTACAACTTCCGGACTGAAGACCAGACATTCTCCTTAAGGATTTTCTGGTAGAGAGCAGAATTCATTTTCCCCCTCAATAATTGCAAGTGGCCACGGCCCTGAAGCAGCAAAGCATCCCCACACCATCACACTGCCACCACCATTCTGTGTTTGGTTTATTCCAGATGTCTTTCTGATAGTGGAGTCAGGAACAGTGACCTTAACTGATGCAAGAGAGGCCTGTAGGTCCTTTGATGTTGTTGTTGGCTCTTTTGTGACTTGCTGGATGAGTAGTTGCTGTGTTCTTGGAGGAATTTTGGTAGGTCAGTCACTTCTGGAAAGGTTCGTTCCTGTGCTGAGTTTTTCCATTTGGAGATAATAACTCTCACTGTGGTCTTTTGACGTCACAGAGCCTTTGAAATAGCTGTGTAACCCTTCCCAGACTGGTGTATTTCAATCACGTTCTTCCTCTTAATTTCTGGAATTTCATTACATTTTCATAGTGTGTTACTTTTTCACACCACTATAGCTACTATTCTTAATTTCACTTGATAATTTTGGCTGGATTTTTCCACTTTCAACTACAATTTTGTCATGGTATCTATACTTTCACTTGAATATAGGACAGACTGAAATGAATCACAAAAGAGTCAATATTCAAATGCCCTGAATATTTTAAATCTGATTTTTCCCCACAGGATAAATATGCATTGCTTCCTGAAACATACACAAAATGTAACCCAGCTAGTGCCAGTTAGAGAAGAAGAACTTTTTTCTGGATTTCCCACACGAAATTGCAAGCCCTCAAATGGTGATTTTAATTTTTTTTTTTTTACTATTCGAGAATGCTCAGATTCTATACTTTAACCTATCATGCTTTGTCTGGTCTTTGCATAATTAATTTATTTTTTCTCCCCAAGTTTGGGTAACAAGTAGTTATGAAGGACTTCATTTCTTGGGTCATGATTACCGCAATTTTAAAACAGACACGTCTGAGATCTGTCAAGAAATGTGCACAAAAGACCCAGATTGCCAGTTTTACACTTATGTCCAACCATCTTACCATGATGAGAGTATCAGGTAAATGTATAATATAATCTGTATTGTAGTGCTGTAAAATAAGCTCAATTGAAAACAATAACTTGGTAAAGTAGTGTGAGATAAATATATTTTTTAAAACCTACTCATTGTAAACACTTATTATTAATGACTTGTCTATTTGTGAGTGGACATCACCGTGTTCTTAGTTCACAATTTCAGTTTTAACTCCTGAATATATGCACTTTATTGTACTTTGAATATACAGTCGTGTGAAAAAATAAGTACACCCCATGGAAATTGTTGTTTTTATTTATTAATTTATTTATTACATATTTGGACAAGCAAACAGTTGTTCATCTTTGAAACAGTCCCTATTAATAAAATTGATGTACTCAAACGAAACAACAAGGAAAAATAGCCTTTTCAATCAGTTATTCAACTGAAATATCAATAGATGTGATAGTATTCTGTGGAAAAAGTAAGTACACCCTTTAGCAGAAATAACTTCTTGTAGGCGTTTTGCATAATTGTCCACCAGTCTCTGACATCGGCTTGCTGGAATTATTGACCACTCTTGCATGCAATATTCTTTTAGTTGCAAGATGTTTGAGGGTTTTCTTGGATGTACTGGCCATTTCAAATCCCCCCACAACATTTCAATGGGATTGAAATCCAGGCTTTGTCTATGACATTCCGTAACCCACAATTTCTTCTTTTTGAGGCATTCCCTGGTGGATTTGCTAGTGTGCTTTGAATCATTATCCTGTTGATAGGTCCACTTTCAGTTCAGCTTCAACTTTTGGACAGATGGCCTTGCATTATCATCAAGCACTCTTTGATATGATGCAGAATTCATAGTTGAATTAATGAATGCTTGCTGTCCAGTCCCTGAGCCAGCGAAGCAACCCCAAACCATAACATTTCCACCACCGTGCTTCACAGTAGGTATGAGGTGCTTCTCCTGAAAAGCTGTCTTTGGCCAAACATGTCTACTGTTACTGTAGCCAAACAACTCTATCTTGGAATTCGTCTGTCCAGAACACATTATTCCAAAATGCCTGGTCTTTGCCTATATGCTCATTGGCAAACTGTAGTCTTGTTCTAATGTTCTTTTTAGACAGCAAAGACATTTTCCTGGCACATCTCCCATGCAGGTCAAGTTTGTGCAATCTCTTACTGAAATGTAGAAGCATACACTTTGACACCAACAGTTGTAATACTTACTAGCAGATCCTGTGATGAAATATTGGGGTTCTTGGAGACTTCTTTTTGGATCAGACAGTCTGTTCTTTGTTTCAAAGAACCATAGCCATTGTTTCAAAGAGGATCAAATGTTTGCTTGTCTAAATATGTAAAAAACAAAAACAAAAAAACCCAACAATTTCCTTGTGGTGTACTTTTTTTCACATGACTGTATGTGTATCTGAGTGCCTTTTTACAAGTTAAAGTTGGTGATCTCTCTGCAGAAAAAAATGCTTTCTAAAATTCCGCTGGAATGTTCCAATACCATCAGTACTCATAAAAACACCTGATCTTGTGTCAGGTTTTTCAGATTCATTGTATAAGTCTAAAGAAGGTAAGTGATGATATGTGTTTGCATATAGTTCCATAAATGTTATATGAATATCAGAATTGTAATTTAACAATCATTTTTCACTTTCTTTTCTTTACATTCCATCACAGAATGTAAGGAGGAGATCTTTGCCAACACACACTACCGAGGAAATGACATTGAGAACGTCCCTGCTGCCTCACCTCAACACTGCCAGTTCCTGTGCAGCACACATCCCCGCTGCACCCATTTCACATATACGACTTTCAGTTATTCCAGTGATCCCAAGTAAGTGCTACTTGGAAAAGGTAGAATAGTCAACACATCTGTAAGACTTTTTGAATAAATCCAAAAAGTAGCTGCATCTAAACAAACCAAATTTGTCCTCGTCAAATGTTATGGTACAGTAATTCAAAATATTAAATTGCAATCGCAAACAAAAAATTACTCTCCTCTACACTTCCAATCATATTAATTTACATTTTAATCTACATTAAGTCTCCCTTTGGTGCTGTCAGTGCCAATATCTTATGAAAACATAATCTTCTAAATTATATGGGTTCTAAAAGAGACAGTTAAAACAGTTAGAAATGAACACAATGTATTCAATACTATGGTTTCCGAGGGTGAGTAATTTTTACAAATCAATGAATTGTTAAGGGAGTAGTGGAATTCTTTCTAAACTACAGTGCTGAGAATCATATTATCCCATCAATGTTAATGGCAACGTCTGTGAATTTATACACTATTGATTTGGGACCAGTAGTGTATAAGGTTTAGGAAATAGTTTTTTGTCCATAGTTTTTTGTCCTAAATACATTACATAAGGGCTGGTGTCTCAGGTTTTTTTTTTTGTTTTTTTGTTTTTTGTGTTAATGCTCTGAAAGACAGACTGAAATGTAGCATAAAAGAGTGAAAGTCAATGTTCAAATGCCCTGAACATTTTTAAACTAATTTCCCCTTCAGGATCAATATGCATTGCTTCCTGAAACATACACAAGATGTAAGCCAGCTAGAACCAGTTAGAGAAGAAGAACTTTTTTCTGGATTTCCAACACAAAATTGCAAGCCCTCAAATGGTTTGTTTTCTACTTGAGCATACTAAGACTCTACAGTTAAACCTATCATGCTTTGACTGGTCTCCTCATAATTTATCCCTTTTTTTCTCCCCAAGTTTGGGCAACAACACACTACCAGGGCCTCCACTTCTCGGGCTATGATTACCGTGATTTTAAAACAGACACGTCTGAGATCTGTCGAGAAATGTGCACAAAAGACCCAGATTGCCAGTTTTACACTTATGTCCAACCATCTTACCATGATGAGAGTATCAGGTAAATATATAATATAATCT
Source organism: Ameiurus melas (assembly GCA_012411365.1). Classification (NCBI taxonomy): domain Eukaryota; kingdom Metazoa; phylum Chordata; class Actinopteri; order Siluriformes; family Ictaluridae; genus Ameiurus; species Ameiurus melas. The sequence continues at coordinate 11,818,795 of CM022774.1, forward strand.
GTATTGTAGTGCTGTAAAATAAACTCAGTTGAAAACAATAACTTGATAAAGAAGCACAAAATAAATGTAAAAATTACTTCAATTAAAAAATAATGAATTCAAATAAAATAACCAACTTAATTCATAACAATGGCTTACCTAGCTATTTGTGAGTGTGTTGTCTGTTTTTACACATGCATTGAAGTCCATGTTTGTGTTACTGTATTCCAGGCATGGATGTTACTTGAAGCATGTCATGACTCTACCCAGACCTGAAAAGGTGGTGTACAGGCGTGATGTGCTGTCTGGCTTCTCTCTGAGGAACTGTAAAACTAGTGACTAAGCGTCTACAGCCCACCTTGCTTTGTTGGTTTAATTGTTACAAAAAAAGTAATAAAATGATTTACTTTTATTTTATTTTGTCAAGCAGTTACACATTTATGTAAAAGACTTGAGGCTGTAATTGGTGCCTGTTAGATTTCCAAGTATCTCAGGAATATAATTATTATGTCTTCAGATCTCCGTCAGCCCTTTCAGCCTGTTCTACAATTATTTACTTCTATTAACTTTTAGTTCTGTGCTGCTATTAGCTAGAAAGTGTGGTTTTCCTCAGAGCATTTCAGATCTGGGGAGCCTAAGTGAACACACACGGACACATGCATGCTCAAATAGACATCCGAGTTGATTCATGCAAACCGAGAGTATTTATACACATTGATAACAACAGTGCGTGGACAGTTTCTACTAGTGCAGGGGCCAGCCAGATAGACAAAACAAAACACAGCACACTATGAAAATAAGTCTTTTCAAGAGACAGAAAATACATGGCAGTTGATCAGCTTACTTAAAGAGGTAATTAAATGAATACATTCATCATAGGTATTTGATAGCAGCTCATAATATAAGAGAGTACAAGATATATGAGAATTTCCTAATTTTAATAATTTTGTAAAGATTTCAAACAAACTTCTTTCACGTTGTCATTATGGGGTATTGTTTGTAGAATTTTGAGGAAAACAATGAATTTAATCCATTTTGGAATAAGGCTGTAACATAACAAAATGTGGGAAAAGTGAAGTGCTGTGAATACTTTCATAATCTCAAGCCAATATCTAAGCACTGTCTTAAGTATTGTCTTGTTTCACAAAGCTGCCAGACTTTGCCCTGCTGTATTCTTACTGTTGTTTGGAACATTCATTCTTGGCTAATAAAAACATTTCACAGCACATCATTATACCCATCAATTGCAGAGTGCTGATTTGTAATTGTCACATGTTTCCCCCCTTGTTTCATAAAGATAATACCATAAAGATGTTTAAGGTGAGAGAAATGAAAACAAAGAGGAAATAAAAACTGCACTGTATAAAAGTGTAAACTGCTATTATCAAATAAAGGCTATTGAATCTAATGCCCTCTTAAATTTAATGAGGAACATCCTTTCAGCTGAATATAAATCTGTTACATTCAGTCTTATCAATATTAAAAGCTGATTATCTATTGATGATTGATGGTGAACACAAAAATAAATCTTTTTAAGTTCATGTATGGTAATCAATTGTGGATCATTTGAAATGTGTTTTTAGAAGATAATGATTCACCAATCATTACATATTCTGGTCTATCTACACGGATGGATCTCTTTGTACACCGTTAAAATTGCACACTTATAATTCACACTCTACAATAGCTGAAGCATTGTAGCATTTTCATTCAATTGTTTCAGTCACCGTAACAAAATTAACCCACTAACCCCGTAAGGCAGAAAAACCGGCTTGCCCGTCTTTGACCTGTTCCCGTAAGGCCGGTATACCGGCATTACTCTGCTATTATTCCTTACTTATTTAATTCTTTTTTTGACCCGGAAGGTTGATGATGTCATGACGTCACGGCGTGATTACGTTGTTACGCCGTCATTACGATGAAAATTATCCAAGCATGAATGTTGTTCATAAACTTGCCAAATGCCAAAGCAAAAAGCTAACTGTGTTCGAGCTAAAGTTACACCTACAGTGAACACAGGTACATCTAAAACAGTGAAAAAAAGAAAACATACACAGGCGAGAGCGAGGTAAATATAGGACAGAAATATAGGACAGAACACATTTTGAGTTAAACTAACCCATCAAGTTGGGTTGCTAATTTTAACCCAGCAAATGGGTATTTAGACAGCAAAGATTTTTCAAAGACCCAAAGGATGGTTTCATTTTTACAAAAATATTGGATTAATTTTATTTCAGAAATGGGTTCATATTTTATTATATGAGTTATTTGTAACCTTTTATATTTAAATAACTCGTATAATAAATAATTATATTTATTATACGAGTTATTTGTAACCTTTGAGAATGTCAAATATACCACTTTATGAACAAATATGTCAGCATGGTATCTCCTTTATTTATACACCAGGTCTTCAGAAAGTGGTGTTTATATGTAGACCTTGAAGTAAAATATTAAAATAAGCCATATATTTAATACCAAAACATCAGATTTTGATCAAAAAAGATGTTTAAAACTTTTAAATAAATAAAAAAAATAAAAAAAATATATAAACAACCCGAGTAACCAACTTATGATCCAGTGGGCATTACAAAAAGGAAGCCAACACTAATGAAGTCAGTGGTGAATTTAATGTCATAGAAGCTGGACTGTTATCACACATTTTAGCTTTTCTAGTGTACAGTAATGGCTTTATGGATAAATATATCGATATGAACCTTCACTCAATCATGTGTTCATGTTTAACACACTTGCATGTCTAGTTAAGGACAACACATTTTGTGCTGCTTTTAACACAATCAGTGTGTTAGTACATTTACGACATACTGTGTGTTAAACATTTCCAAAGTTGTAAAAGAGCAAAAAGATTGTTGGTGAGTTGTTAGCTACAAAATATGGACAACAGATTAACTGAGAAATTGCTTTAGAGAATCCCAAATTGTGTAATTTGGAAATGTGGCCTCCACTCTCCTAATGAATAAAATGGCGCTGTTGACTCACCAGAAAATCTATCTAACTAGATATTATTTTCCAGCCTTTAGTACCTCACCGCCAATTTTTTGCACAACCTAACCTCAATCAACATTACAGAAAATTACAACCTAAACTCCATCCACTCTTTCTGTCACGTTAACCTTGTGAAGAACTTTTGGCATTGACATTACTGAGCTAGCTAAGTTCTGTTAACCACTGACTGTCTGCACCTGTTAACCAGCATTAACATTCATCAAGTACATGAAGAAACATGGCTCTAACCCATCCTCCTAATGCTAATTACTACAGCTTGCCTCGTCCAAAACATTTGCTAAATGTCGTTAACATAACCCACTCTCTGTATTACATCATGGTGACAGCTGTAGTGCTACACTATCGTTAACTTTCACAAAGGGAACAGGAATGCCTAACATCACCGCGAGTTGTATCAACAACAATATAACAAGAAACAAATATAAAATTGTCAAATAATATCTGTATAAAACAGATATTATTTGACAATTTTATATTTGTTTCTTGTTATATTGTTGTTGATAAATATATTGAGGAATTCTAAGAAGATGGAGGACTAATGTGAAAAATGAACAAGGGGGGGGATACTGCATGTCTGTTGCACACATTAAAATGAGTAATGCATGTTTAGGGTAATGTAGCTTCTTTATTTGCTCACTGTTGTCTTCATGTTCTGTAATTATTGACAAGACATATTAATCATTACAGAACAGAATACATGCTGCGGCAGTGCAACTCAACACCCCAAGCAGTGGTGCTCTTGCTCTGTTACAAAATCAACCCGAACAGTATGTACAAAGATTAATACAGATACAAAATAATGCCATTGTCTTTATACTGTGATCATGCCACATTTCAACACAGTTGAATACAAACCCAACCAGTCTGAGTCGTACTTCTAACGCTTTTAACTTAACATACTTCACACTTGCAAGCCTTAGCCTATTTAGCTCCGCGGCTAACTAGTAAATGCTACAACCAAATTGTTATTAACAGTTTTCAGGGGGTGTCTTCTTATTAACAGTTTGCGGGGGGTCTTCTGGGTCACTAATGACCCGAGGTATGTGTTTAAGGGTTAATTATTATTATTGATTCTGTTGCCAAACAGTGAGTTGCGTACTTATTTTTGCATGGTACTTTGTACTTTGTATGAACACCAGCTTAACTGTGACTCATTCTGTGTAAAGCAGATGCAGTGAATGTATTTCAGGACAAGATGCGAGTGTATTTGTTGTTTGTGCTGTTGTCTGTTTTCCCAGAGTCCTTCAGTAAAGGTAGGTTTATTAGTAAAGGTTTATTAATTATATCAAACATTAGTCATTTAATACTGCAAAATGCAAAAGTGATTTATCTTGAATATTGCACATTGTTCAGTGCTCTAATGTTTTTTAGTTTATGGAGCTGATGGATTAAACTGAGCGTACTTATTTGAACATGATAACTTCTGAATTATTATGTAATTACAAATAAATTGTACAAATATTCTGTATTATTGGGTTTTCTGCAGTCCAAGAGCTGAAGGTGGATTTGGACTTTCCTGGAGATGATGTTCTGCAGATTTACTCCCCAGACGCCCAGCACTGTCAGCTCGCCTGCACACAGCACCATTCCTGTTTATTCTTCACATTTGTCCGAGCTGATTGGAGCACAGATAACCGGTTCGTCTATTTAGTTTCACTAAATATACAGTCAGTTTATACAGTCGTTATGAGCATAGCTCCAATTTATCTTTGAAAATCTATGAAGTTTATACCTTTAAACAAATGGAACAAGGTTGGACTAAACACATTGCAACACATTGTATTAGGAGATCAGTTCAGAACAGATAGACCTTCTATGAGCAACAGCTTTCATGTAACATGTGTCATGTAATGCATTAAAAATGTCCTGCATGGTGTTAATGTGGGTTCTAAATGAAACCAGACAATGTAGTAATTGCTTCAGATTTATATGTAGATGTACTTGAGCCTCAAATACTTACCTTTAAAGGAAATTTTACTGCTACCTGAAGCGCACAGCCTCCGGAATGCCGTCTCAAGTTGTAGACTTGAAGGGTGTGACGTCCGGCTTCTCACTCAGCTCAGAGTACAAAAAAGGCAAGTCTTAACATTTTTCTTAAAATTCTTCTCAACATTATTTTTGTACACAGAAGATATTTTTACTGTAAATCAGAGCTAACAAGGCTCTCATATGTGACTTTAATACAAAGAATTTCAAAATAAAATATATATATTTTTTATCTCCTCAGATGCCTGTCTGTCATCTATATATCAGGACGTAGATTTCCCAGGATCAGACTATCTCAATTTGATCTTAAATACTTATGATGACTGTCAGAAAAAATGCACCAGTGATCCAGACTGCAAGTTTTTTTCATTCGCAACAGAGAGCTTTCCCGATGCAAACACAAGGTAAAATGAAGTATTGTTTTAAAATCACTAGGCCATATTCAGAGCTGGTGACTTAAGTGCAAAACTTCTAAATTAAGTGGTGTATATTATCCATATCTAAAAGTGTGTTGCACAGGCACGTAGCTTGATGTTCTTTATTTATATTAACCAAAAGTTGAACTTCATATAGAATTTTATTGTTACTGCGAACAGTGCAATTCTGACCTTGGATTTTGCACAGCTTGTGTCCTGAGTGGTAGTTCCCTGAGATAATAATATTATTTTGTTCCTTATAAGGTAATGATTGCAACAAATGCAACAAGTTCAGTCATAGTTAGTCAAAGAAAAAGAAAAAAAATTTGGGAGCTGAGTCAGTTTTTTTTAATGAGCCAACTCCCATTGTTGAAATTCCCATCAATAAGCTTCTGAGTGGATATTGTACAAGAAATCTTGATCAAGGTCAGAATTGGAAGTACTCTTCACTACATGCACTTAACGCAACTCTGAATAAGGCACACAGTGTGTATCCTGGTGCATTATTACTAGTTAAAATTGCTGATGTCTGTGCAGGAAAAAATGCTTTCTAAAGTACAGTTGGACAGTTCCAATACCACCAGAAATCCGTAACACACCTAGTGTTATATCAGGTTTTTCAGATTCATTGTATAAGGCTAAGGGAACTACAAAAGGTAAACACTATCTCTCATGGTATGTGTTGATCTATAATTCTATAATTGTTTAAATTAATCTCAGAATTTTATTAATCAATATCCTTTCTTTAGAATGTAATCAGGAGATCCTCATCGACATAGATTACCCAGGAGATGACTTTGAGAATGTCCTTGCTGCTTCACCTCAACACTGTCAGTTCCTGTGTAGCACACATCCCCACTGCACCCATTTTTCATATTCATCTTCAAAATATTCTACAAGTAATACCTGGTAAGTGCCAAAACTAGCTGCATCCAAACAGGCTTTATTTGTCCTTTGTCAAAATTTATGGAACAGTTAACATGGTGCAAATATTGAATGAAAAATGAAACAAACTAAATAAGATTAATTTAAGGTAAAAAGAAAATGACTACTGACTGGTTAGGAGTTAATACATGAGGCTTGATGCCCATCATCTCCGTCTCTGTTCGTATGTCTGGCTCTTTTGTTCTTCATCACTGATCACTCAGTCAACCTGTCCTCTACACCTCAGAGAATATTCATTTAAATTTGTGTGCTAAAATCTCACGTTGGTGCTGTCAAGAGGGCCTTGGTCATCTTTTTGTTCAAAACACACTGGATACATTATCAGACATTAAATAAGGAGTTAAGGAAGGAATCAAATGCTTTGATACTACAGGGAAGGGTTTATTATTATTCCATCAATGTTAATGACAAGATCAATCGATTTATAAACTCATGACTTTGGACCATGTTTTAGAAAACTGGTTTTAAATTATAATTATACTGTGTGCATATCATTTAACATAGCATTTAACTAGTGAAAAGAAGAGGGACAGGAAAAGGACTGATACCTTGAGTTCCAGAAACAGTGTCAAATTTGTCTTTCCCAAAAGCAACCAAATGCCTGTTAGTTGGATAATCTCTAAAATAATCTGTAACAGCAATGGCCTAAAGACAGCAAATGATTGATTTCCATTATCAAAAGAAACAATAAGATCAAGAAGGGGAAGTCTTCAGCGTCTCATATGAGAGAAAGAAAATAATTTCTGACAAATTAAAAATACAAAGAGTGGCGTTATTGCTCAATAGTGTATGGAAGCCAGACTGGAATGCATCGCAAAAGATAATGTATATTCTGTGGGAATATACATTTAAGAATGAGTTCAAAAATAAGGTATTATTATTATTATTATTATTATTATTATTATTATTATTATTATTATTATTATTATTAGTATTATTATATGTGTATCAGACTTGGTAGTTTAGAGAAGCAACAACATCAGCTGTATTACACTGTTAAGTGGAAAGTTGCTAAGTGGAAGTCTCTGCCAGATCCTGTTCACCTTTTTAAGAGTCAAATTAGAATGGCTTACTGAAGCTATCACCTTTGTGTTGGCTCTTGGTGCCTCTGTCCCAGTCACTGAACTGACGACCATCGTTCATGATTTAATCATTGTCTGAGACAAATGTAAATATAATGACTGATTGGTAAATATAATGACTGATTGGTAAATATAATGCTGATTGGCCTAAGGGCTGGTGATACTCCAGGGTCTGGGGAGGGTTCCTACAACTGCTTACTTCCTACAGTCATCAAGTGAGTGCTTTATCTTCTCATGGAAGGACAGCCTCCTAAATATCTTTAAAACTACAATGTATAACTCATTGTTTTAGGCTTGATGACTGTAGCTCAAGACAACATGTTATGACCTGTAGACTGATGCTCCTGATGTTCTACCATAAAGAATCCTGCTGAAGCTTTACCCAAGTCTCCTAGTCTTCACTTCTGAGTTTAGAACAATTCCCTTATATGTCCGAAATATCTTAAAACTGATTTTCCCGACAGGTACAATATGCGTTGCTTCCTGAAGTATAAGCAAGATGTAAGCCAGCTGGTGCCTGCTAAAGCAAAAGAAAGTTATTCTGGATTTCCATCACAAAACTGCAAACTGTCAAATGGTTTGGTTTGATTTTTTTCTACTTGAGCATGTAGGTCTACTTACTCTTTGCTCTGTGTTGTTTCTAAATTGATCATTTTTTCTCCCCTAGTTTGGGCAACAACACGCTATGAAAATATCGACTTTTCTGCCTATGATAACCGTCATTTTATAACGGGCACATCCGAAGCCTGTAGAGAAATGTGCACAGCAGACCCATACTGCCAATTTTACACTTATACCCTATCATCTTTCCCTGACAGAGACTATAGGTAAATATATAATATCTGTACTGTAATATCTGTAATATCTGTAATGTGATTAAAAATCTCAATTGAAAACAATATCCTGGTAGCTCAAGATCAAATAGAAAATCTTAATATAACCTACCAATTTAGGAAAAATGACTGATTTATCTACATTACTGCTTGAAAGTTTGTGGATGTTCTGTATATCTGCATAAATATGACCTAAACATCATCACCTAAACTTTCAAGTAACACTATATGTGCTGGTCTGTATACATGCATTTGAAGTATTTTCATTATTCCAGGAATAAATGCTACGTGAAGCAGGTCATGATTTTGCCCAGACCTGAAAAGGTTGTGTATATGCCCGGTGTGGTGTCTGGCTTCTCGCTGAGGAGCTGTAATACTGGAGAAGATGAATATACTGCCCACCTCGGTTTGTTGGGTTAAGGTGTTCAAAAATGGACAAAATGATTCATACTGATTTTCTCATATTTTGACAGGAAATTACATAAAATACAAGTGATTTTGCAATATTTTCTTCAGCTGCAAATTATGCAAATAATGGTTTTATTTCTTGTTTATGTTATAAGTTGTCTTAGGTCTGGGCCAGGTTGGGGCCCCAGAAGATACAATGACATGCAAAATTGGATTATTAGCCACTATATACAATCATTTGCCTAAGAGTATACAAATAATATTATTTTGTTGTCTAATATTTATCCAGCCAATAGGTGCTTTCATAATCTCAAGCCTATACCTAAGCACTGTCTTAAGTATTGTCTTGTTTCACAAAGCTGCCAGACTTTGCCCTGCTGTATTCTTACTGTTGTTTGGAACATTCATTCTTGGCTAATAAAAACATTTCACAGCACATCATTATACCCATCAATTGCAGAGTGCTGATTTGTAATTGTCACATGTTTCCCCCCTTGTTTCATAAAGATAATACCATAAAGATGTTTAAGGTGAGAGAAATGAAAACAAAGAGGAAATAAAAACTGCACTGTATAAAAGTGTAAACTGCTATTATCAAATAAAGGCTATTGAATCTAATGCCCTCTTAAATTTAATGAGGAACATCCTTTCAGCTGAATATAAATCTGTTACATTCAGTCTTATCAATATTAAAATCTGATTATCTATTAATGCTTGATGGTGAACACAAAAATAAATCTTTTTAAGTTCATGTATGGTAATCAATTGTGGATCATTTGAAATGTGTTTTTAGAAGATAATGATTCACCAATCATTACATATTCTGGTCTATCTACACGGATGGATCTCTTTGTACACCGTTAAAATTGCACACTTATAATTCACACTTTACAATAGCTGAAGCATTGTAGCATTTTCATTCAATTGTTTCAGTCACCGTAACAAAATTAAAATCATTACATTATTTTATCTTTTCGTAATTAAAGTCAATTAATTTTATTATGTATAATTTTCATGCCTAAAAACAATATTTTTGAAGCAATATTATGATAGACAAATGTGGCATGAATAGGTTAGGACGGATGCAAGTGGAGGTACGTCAGTTTAATAAAATAACAAGTCCAAAGGATCAGACAGAAATCAATAAACAAAGACAGGGAGAGATCAGGAAAACAGGCAAAACAAGATTACGCAGAGAGACTAGGTCAAATGAACGAGAACAAAATTAAAACCAGAAAAACAAACATGATATCAAAGCTTGGTATAAACAGCGAGCTAGTCATCTGAACGTATATTTCACAAAGACAATGTGGGTGAACAGTCACTATGAAGGAGTGGTTTCGATGAAGGTGCAATTTGCAGCAGGTGTCTCTAATTAGAATTCAGCAGAAAGTGAGGTGTCTGTGTGTAGTTTTGGGAGTTGTAGTCATTAGCCATGTTTGTATTTTGCCATGCATTCTGGGAAATTGTGTTGTGCCTTTGCCATGAAACGACACACAAAGATGTGTTAAAAAAATAACACGAGTGTAAATGGTCTGATTATTACCTAAGTTAGAAAAGCTGTTATTGCCTAAGTTATCCAAGAGGTGTTGGTAAGTAGCGATGTTAGGTACAAGGGAAGAGGCTAGGCACGCACACGCACACTACGCAATGTTCTGTGAGAAGTGCGGGAGAGAAGTCCGCTCTTGGGTTTGCTTGGTAGATTTCACACCATCCAGTGTGTTCATCAATGAATCTAAAGAACCCTTTAAATGAGTTCCTGGTGGTAAATCTAAATCCACGGTCACACAAATAACAGAGATGTGTTGTTTATCCTTTTCCCCCTACAATTATCCTAAAATGCAGTTTATTTCTATACTAAAATTCCAATAAAATGCTCACAAAATAAACAAACAATTGCATGAAATTCAGATGACATTTATAAAAATCATTATAATGATGCATCTCCTTACAAATCTCCCTGCCATCTGCGAAGATAAGAGTCCCACTCCCTTCCATTTGAAAAGCTGTAAAAGAGCTAAAAGATTGTTGGTGAGTTGTTAGCTACAAAATATGGACAACAGATTAACTGAGAAATTGCGTTAGAGAATCCTGAATTGTGTAATTTGGAAATGTGGCCTCCACTCTCCTAATGAATAAAATGGCGCTGTTGACTCACCAGAAAATCTATCTAACTAGATATTATTTTCCAGCCTTTAGTACCTCACCGCCAATTTTTTGCACAACCTAACCTCAATCAACATTACAGCGATAATGGATACAACCTAAACCCCATCCACTCTTTCTGTCACGTTAACCTTGTGAAGAACTTTTGGCATCGACATTACTGAGCTAGCTAAGTTCCATTAGCCACTGACTGTCTGCACCTGTTAACCAGCATTAAGATTCACTGAGTACATGAAGAAACATGGCTCTAACCCATCCTCCTAATGCTAATTACTACAGCTTGCCTCGTCCAAAACACTTGCTAAACGTAGTTAACGTTAACCCACTCTCTGTATTACGTCATGGTGACAGCTGTAATGCTACACTATCGTTAACTTTCACAAAGGGAACAGGAATGTCTAACATTACCGCGAGTTGTATGCTAAAGTCATGTTATCAACTCAGTTGAGTGTTGATAACATTACTTTAGCATACAGTTCGTGGTAATGTTAGACATTCCTGAATACATTTTCGAGAGCTCCCTGTCTAAATATTACAAACTCAGCCAGGCATTTTCAGCAGCGTTAACACTAAATAGTGATGAACTCTAACTTACCTGTTGCCAATTTTGGTTCCTCACCTCAAAAACCACTACTGCCACCTGAGGTGAATTCAAACAGTCCGCGCTGAGTAAATTTGACCCAAGAAGTTGGGCTGATGTTTGTGGGGGGGGGTGAAAGGAAAAAAAAACGAAAAAAAAAAAAAAAAAAAAAAGGGAGGTGGTGGGCCCCCTTTTTATAATAAATTTTTTTTTTTTTTTTTTGTTATTATAGTTGTTGATAAATATATTGAAGAATTCTAAGAAGATGGAGGTCTAATGTGAAAAAATGAACAAGGGGGAGGGTACTCCATGTCTGTTGCACACATTAAAATGAGTAATGCATGTTTGGGGTAATGTAGCTTCTTTATTTGCTCACTGTTGTCTTTATGTTCTGTAATTAATGACAAGACATATTATTCATTACAGAACAGAATACACGCTGCGGCAGTGCAGCTCAACACCCCGAACAGTGGTGCTCTAGTTCTGTGCATTCACGGGTGTGCATTCACAGGTGTTTAAAAGGCAGCTAAAGTAGCTTTTCTTCCTAATCAGATTAAGTAACTGTGTTTTGCATTTTGGGATAGCAGGCTTACAGTTCTTACGTCCTTCTTCTGTGACTCTTTTGCTTCCAAATACATAATACCCTCTCTAATGAGCTTGTGGACATCTCTAGCTGGCCCCTCCTACTTTGTCTGAGTGCCGAGTGGTGTTTCCGCAGGAGTCACTGTATTTTCTGACATGTCGACCATGTCTGGTCTGTCTGTGGGTTTCCTCTGACCTCTGCACCCCCTGGATGAATGACCACTCTGTCCACACTTGAAGCAATGGTCACATTGGTTTACTTCATTTTTGGCTTTACAGTTGCTGCATCCCCACTTCCAGGTCACTCGAACCTGCGGAGGAGATCTAGGAGCTTCCTGTACTGTCTTCCTAATTTCTTCCATTTCCCTTTTCAGTTCTTTAATCATTGCATAAAGCTCAGTCTCCTTGCTACTAGCTGGTGGTTGTGTTTTCAGGCCTTTAACGCTTGCTGAAGGTGTCTGATCCCATCCCCCCACCGCTTCTTGTACTGGCTGTGCTTCCGTTCTCAACACGCGTATTTTTAATTCTTTATTGTTCTTTCTGAATTTTTATTGTCACTCCCACTAAAGGCTCGCTGCTTTGTTGGTTTTAGTGATGAGTTTATCATCTGTGACTGTCGGGTCATCTAAATAATTCTTTAACTGGTATTTGACATCATCACTAATTAGTCCCATTCCTATTGCCCTCAGAATCTTCTTCTGAATTAAATAAGGGCTATACTGTTCTTCCGAGCCAGGCTCCCTTGAGGACACTAGGTGTCTCTCCTTTAGTTCTATGGCTTTAAATAAAAAGTTCTGCGGGGACTCGTGGCTGTCCTGTATGACATTAATCAACCAATCTTATAAATCCACAGAGCTGTACTCCTTGAAGTGGCCCTTTAGAATTGTCCGGAGTTGTGGGAGGGTGAGATCTGCTTTTATCTCCAGCATGTCCCGGAGGTGTAGCCCTGGGCTTATAGCTCTGATTACCGCTTCGACAATCCCAAGCTCACTGTGCCCCCTTTTCACTCCCGGGTCAATTTGGTGGATCAAATTTGTGTACGACAGTTTATCTCTCTGACCCCTCTCTCCAATCTGACCATTAATTTTAAAGTCCCACCTTATGGTCACTTCAGGAGGTTGGATGATGGGTGGTATTACTGGTTGGTTAACTATGACTTGAGTAGGTTGCTGATTTGCCAATTTTTTTGTCAGCCATTTTATTTCTTGCTCAATATTCTTTGTCGAGGTTTGAAAGCTAAGTTGTAATGCTGTATACTGTTCCTGCAAACTGGCTAAAACCAACGCATCTCCAACAGCATCCTCTACAACTTGTGATGGCCACACGCTTCCTCCTTCTATCGAATTAGCATTGGCAATCAACCTTTTTAAAAATGCATTTGATGCTTCCTCCTCTTCATTTTCAATAGTTCTCTCAGCTGTTTTGTTGATTAATCGGATCAGCATGTGCTTTCTTGCATGGTTTTCAGTAGGGACTTTTGCTTGAGTACACACCTCTTTTAATTGGTCAACTGTTAACTGCACCAGGATCTCATCCAGCTCATACTGCAGTTCCTCCAGCTCCATCATGGCTCATGTGTCAACTCCACTACTTCACTTTTCCCTTCAATGTCACCACTGATCCAGGGTTTCGGCACCAATATTTATTGCACACATGAAAATGAGTAATGCATGTTTAGGTTAATGTAGCTTCTTTAGTTGCTCACCGTTGTCTTTATGTTCTGTAATTAATGACAAGACATATTAATTGTTATTAACAGTTTGCAGTGGGTGTCTTCTTATTAACAGTTTTCGGGGGGTGTCTTCTTATTAACAGTTTCCTCACATGTTGTCCTGGGTCACTAATGACCCGATGTATGTGTTTAAGGGTTAATTATTATTATTGATTCTGTTGCCAAACAGTGAGTTGCGTACTTATTTTTGCATGGTACTTTGTACTTTGTATGAACACCAGCTTAACTGTGACTCATTCTGTGTAAAGCAGATGCAGTGAATGTATTTCAGGACAAGATGCGAGTGTATTTGTTGTTTGTGCTGTTGTCTGTTTTCCCAGAGTCCTTCAGTAAAGGTAGGTTTATTAGTAAAGGTTTATTAATTATATCAAACATTAGTCATTTAATACTGCAAAATGCAAAAGTGATTTATCTTGAATATTGCACATTGTTCAGTGCTCTAATGTTTTTTAGTTTATGGAGCTGATGGATTAAACTGAGCGTACTTATTTGAACATGATAACTTCTGAATTATTATGTAATTACAAATAAATTGTACAAATATTCTGTATTATTGGGTTTTCTGCAGTCCAAGAGCTGAAGGTGGATTTGGACTTTCCTGGAGATGATGTTCTGCAGATTTACTCCCCAGACGCCCAGCACTGTCAGCTCGCCTGCACACAGCACCATTCCTGTTTATTCTTCACATTTGTCCGAGCTGATTGGAGCACAGATAACCGGTTCGTCTATTTAGTTTCACTAAATATACAGTCAGTTTATACAGTCGTTATGAGCATAGCTCCAATTTATCTTTGAAAATCTATGAAGTTTATACCTTTAAACAAATGGAACAAGGTTGGACTAAACACATTGCAACACATTGTATTAGGAGATCAGTTCAGAACAGATAGACCTTCTATGAGCAACAGCTTTCATGTAACATGTGTCATGTAATGCATTAAAAATGTCCTGCATGGTGTTAATGTGGGTTCTAAATGAAACCGAACAATGTAGTAATTGCTTCAGATTTATATGTAGATGTACTTGAGCCTCAAATACTTACCTTTAAAGGAAATTTTACTGCTACCTGAAGCGCAAGCCTCCGGAATGCCGTCTCAAGTTGTAGACTTGAAGGGTGTGACGTCCGGCTTCTCACTCAGCTCAGAGTACAAAAAAAACGAGTCTTAACATTTTTCTTAAAATTCTTCTCAACATTATTTTTGTACACAGAAGATATTTTTACTGTAAATCAGAGCTAACAAGGCTCTCATATGTGACTTTAATACAAAGAATTTCAAAATAAAATATATATATTTTTTATCTCCTCAGATGCCTGTCTGTCATCTATATATCAGGACGTAGATTTCCCAGGATCAGACTATCTCAATTTGATCTTAAATACTTATGATGACTGTCAGAAAAAATGCACCAGTGATCCAGACTGCAAGTTTTTTTCATTCGCAACAGAGAGCTTTCCCGATGCAAACACAAGGTAAAATGAAGTATTGTTTTAAAATCACTAGGCCATATTCAGAGCTGGTGACTTAAGTGCAAAACTTCTAAATTAAGTGGTGTATATTATCCATATCTAAAAGTGTGTTGCACAGGCACGTAGCTTGATGTTCTTTATTTATATTAACCAAAAGTTGAACTTCATATAGAATTTTATTGTTACTGCGAACAGTGCAATTCTGACCTTGGATTTTGCACAGCTTGTGTCCTCAGTGGTAGTTCTCTGAGATAATAATATTATTTTGTTCATTATAAGGTAATGATTGCAACAAATGCAACAAGTTCAGTCATAGTTAGTCAAAGAAAAAGAAAAAAAAACACTTGTCAAAATATTGCAAACTGTTCAGAAAAAATGGCAAGGACCCACTTGGGAGCTGAGTCAGTTTTTTTTAGTGAGCCAACTCCCATTGTTGAAATTCCCATCAATAAGCTTCTGAGTGGATATTGTACAAGAATACTACACTACATACTTCACTACATGCACTTAACGCAACTCTGAATAAGGCACACAGTGTGTATCCTGGTGCATTATTACTAGTTAATATTGCTGATGTCTGTGCAGGAAAAAATGCTTTCTAAAGTACAGTTGGACAGTTCCAATACCACCAGAAATCCGTAACACACCTAGTGTTATATCAGGTTTTTCAGATTCATTGTATAAGGCTAAGGGAACTACAAAAGGTAAACACTATCTCTCATGGTATGTGTTGATCTATAATTCTATAATTGTTTAAATTAATGTCAGAATTTTAGTAATCATTATCCTTTCTTTAGAATGTAATCAGGAGATCCTCATCGACATAGATTACCCAGGAGATGACTTTGAGAATGTCCTTGCTGCTTCACCTCAACACTGTCAGTTCCTGTGTAGCACACATCCCCACTGCACCCATTTTTCATATTCATCTTCAAAATATTCTACAAGTAATACCTGGTAAGTGCCAAAACTAGCTGCATCCAAACAGGCTTTATTTGTCCTTGTCAAAATTTATGGAACAGTTAACATAGTGCAAATATTGAATGAAAAATCTAACAAAATAAGATTAAATTAAGGTAAAAAGAAAATGACTACAAACTGGTTAGGATGGGATTGATGCCCATCATCTCCATCTCTGTTCGTATGTCTGGCTCTTTTGTTCTTCATCACTGATCACTCAGTCAACCTGTCCTCTACACCTCAGAGAATATTCATTTAAATGTGTGTGCTAAAATCTCATGTTGGTGCTGTCAAGAGGGCCTTGGTCATCTTTTTGTTCAAAACACACTGGATACATTATCAGACATTAAATAAGGAGTTAAGGAAGGAATCAAATGCTTTGATACTACAGGGAAGGGTTTATTATTATTCCATCAGTGTTAATGACAAGATCAATCGATTTATAAACTCATGACTTTGGACCATGTTTTAGAAAACTGGTTTTAAATTATAATTATACTGTGTGCATATCATTTAACATAGCATTTAACTAGTGAAAAGAAGAGGGACAGGAAAAGGACTGATACCTTGAGTTCCAGAAACAGTGTCAAATTTGTCTTTCCCAAAAGCAACCAAATGCCTGTTAGTTGGATAATCTCTAAAATAATCTGTAACAGCAATGGCCTAAAGACAGCAAATGATTGATTTCCATTATTAAAAGAAACAATAAGATCAAGAAGAGGAAGTCTTCAGCGTCTCATATGAGAGAAAGAAAATAATTTCTGACAAATTAAAAATACAAAGAGTGGCGTTATTGCTCAATAGTGTATGGAAGCCAGACTGGAATGCATCGCAAAAGATAATGTATATTCTGTGTGAATATACATTTAAGAATGAGTTCAAAAATAAGGTTTTATTATTATTATTATTATTATTGTTATTATTATTGTTATTATTATTATTATTATTATTATTATTATTATTATTATTATTATTATTATTATTATTATTATATGTGTATCAGACTTGGTAGTTTAGAGAAGCAACAACATCAGCTGTATTACACTGTTAAGTGGAAAGTTGCTAAGTGGAAGTCTCTGCCAGATCCTGTTCACCTTTTTAAGAGTCAAATTAGAATGGCTTACTGAAGCTATCACCTTTGTGTTGGCTCTTGGTGCCTCTGTCCCAGTCACTGAACTGATGACCATCGTTCATGATTTAATCATTGTCTGAGTCAAATGTAAATATAATGACTGATTGGTAAATATAATGACTGATTGGTAAATATAATGCTGATTGGCCTAAGGGCTGGTGATACTCCAGGGTCTGGGGAGGGTTCCTACAACTGCTTACTTCCAACAGTCATCAAGTGAGTGCTTTATCTTCTCATGGAAGGACAGCCTCCTAAATATCTTTAAAACTACAATGTATAACTCATTGTTTTAGGCTTGATGACTGTAGCTCAAGACAACATGTTATGACCTGTAGACTGATGCTCCTGATGTTCTACCATAAAGAATCCTGCTGAAGCTTTACCCAAGTCTCCTAGTCTTCACTTCTGAGTTTAGAACAATTCCCTTATATGTCTGAAATATCTTAAAACTGATTTTCCCGACAGGTACAATATGCGTTGCTTCCTGAAGTATAAGCAAGATGTAAGCCAGCTGGTGCCTGCTAAAGCAAAAGAAAGTTATTCTGGATTTCCATCACAAAACTGCAAACTGTCAAACGGTTTGGTTTGATTTTTTTCTACTTGAGCATGTAGGTCTACTTACTCTTTGCTCTGTGTTGTTTCTAAATTGATCCTTTTTTCTCCCCTAGTTTGGGCAACAACACGCTATGAAAATATCGACTTTTTTGCCTATGATAACCGTCATTTTATAACGGGCACATCCGAAGCCTGTAGAGAAATGTGCACAGCAGACCCATACTGCCAATTTTACACTTATACCCTATCATCTTTCCCTGACAGAGACTATAGGTAAATATATAATATCTGTACTGTAATATCTGTAATAATAACCTACCAATTTAGGAAAAATGACTGATTTATCTACATTACTGCTTGAAAGTTTGTGGATGTTCTGTATATCTGCATAAATTTGACCTAAACATCATCACCTAAACTTTCAAGTAACACTATATGTGCTGATCTGTATACATGCATTTGAAGTATTTTCATTATTCCAGGAATAAATGCTACGTGAAGCAGGTCATGATTTTGCCCAGACCTGAAAAGGTTGTGTATATGCCCGGTGTGGTGTCTGGCTTCTCGCTGAGGAGCTGTAATACTGGTGAATATACTGCCCACCTCGGTTTGTTGGGTTAAGGTGTTCAAAAATGGACAAAATGATTTACACTGAGCTACCACTATTTATTTATTTATTTGTTTATTTATTTATTTATTATACATACAGTGATACATACAGAAAAGTTAAGAAGTTGATTAAATTGTATTTGTTTATGTTTTTTGCTTATTTTGTTTGTTCGTGTGTTTGTTTGTTTTTGAAGGAACTGCAGACTGTGGAAAGTCTGATGATAATAAGGCTAGGATTTTCGGAGGTTCTGATGCCTCAACAGGTAACTGGCCCTGGCAGGTCAGCCTGCAACGGAGAATAAAACATATCTGTGGTGGTTCCATCATTACCAACAGGTGGATCCTGACTGCAGCCCACTGTCTATTTCAGTAAGTACTCAGACATTCCTGATTCTACATTCCACGCAAACTATACTACAGTTATTTTACAGATGCCAAAAATCAAAATGCAAATCTGAAACCTCCAAATTCAGAACTCTGAATCATAACTATAAACCTGAGAGTCCAACATATCACCTGATTATTGAAATGTCTCCTCGCAGAACTGATTGATTTTTACTGTACTACTACATTTTAAATACTCTATACTGTATGACTGTTACACGCACCTGTGTGTTCAGTTAGGTATAGTCTTTATTTGACTTAGATGTAGCTGAGACTTTATTTTCATTGATATTGGAAAATTAGACCGTTATTTCAATCTAAACAAAACCAGGTTATATAACACTTCAGGTTATTTCTATCATAATGGGTTATTTGTGCCAGGTGTGAATAAGTGTTATGAATTCAAGACTATATGACATACATTACGGTAATGTAGACAAGTTGTAATAATTACTGTGATTGAATTTTTATAAAATTTAGGCCATACACACAGTTTTCTGTTCGAGTTGGGCTAACTAAGCTATCAGACGCTGGTACGGAGTATGAGTGGGAAAACATCATTATACATCCTAACTACAATACAAGCAGTTTACAAAATGATATTGCCCTGATAAAGCTCAAGAAAGCAATCACATTCAATAGTAAGTGGTTTTAATATATTTTCTATAATATACTGTAATAATATTCTTTAGTATCATTCAGTCATTTTTGGTGTATGAGGATGATAATTCTAAGACATAATAATATAAATAATCCTGATTTACCTGCAATTACCAGATAATGTACGCCCAGTCTGTCTGATGGAAGCAGAAAAGGAAGCCAGATTTCTTGGGAAAAAATGCACTGTGACTGGATGGGGAAGGCTTAAATCAGGTACTGTACACTTTCAGGCAGTTTACACTTGAGTACAGAGTACTTAAGAATCTGCATGGCTCTGTCCTGACTGTCCTGTATGGTGTAGGTTCATTCCCAGATATACTGCAGGAAGCTGAAGTTCCTCTCATGAGTTCTGAGGTGTGTGCAAAAGTGCTGTCAAAAGAAGATCTGGAGCCTTATAAAGTTATTTCCTCTAATTTGTGTGCTGGATATCCAGAGGGAGGCATAGACACCTGTGATGTAAGTTCTGTCTTAGGTACACACTACAGTATATTGACACTTGTTTTTAGGCCTTAAATTCTTATCTTGCCTTTGGTCAAACTTGTGCATTAGGCAGTCACTTTTTTGTTCAAAATACATTTAAATTGTGATGTTGAGGTTTAAAAGCCTGTCATAACAGCCCAACAGGGTCAATTTGGTGATGCCAGGATTTGAACTTACAACCTTCTCAATCAGTAGCCCGTAGACACTGCTGTCATTGAACTTTGTATTAATTTACCTTTAGGGTAATTTTTCTTTAGGGTAATTTAGGCCCTGTTTACACTAGTGTGTGTTTTCATTTTAAAACCCATAACTTTTGCTATGGTTATGCTTGTCGTTTCCTACTCCGGCGTATTTGACCCTTGAAAACAGAGACTTTTGGAAACCCGAAGATCCGCGTTTTAGTTTGAAAACTCCAGGCTTGCGGTTCAGTGTAAACAAAGCAAAATGAAGACTTTTGAAAATGAATGCATGGCTGACCACATTCGCTCCCTGGTTATTCTCTCTGACTGGCAGGGGGATTCTGGAGGTCCGCTGGTGTGTAAAGATGGGAGCACCTGGTATCTAACAGGACTAACCAGCTGGGGAGTGGACTGTGCACAGCCAAATATCCCTGGAGTGTACACTCGTGTTTCCTACTATATACCCTGGATTAGGAGTGTGATAGCAAATGGTAAGGGACATCTTAATCCAAAAAAGATTATATAATAACTGTACCATATGCCTATGCCAGTGGTTCCAACATCTGCAGTTTAGCCGTAGTCTTTATTATTTGTGACCCCTTGCTACAGAGATAAGGGATACTCTACTTTCAGCTAAAGTAGTGGTCAGACCGTTTAGTGATCATACCTATGCAAAAGCAAATACACTGAAGGGAAAAGGATGTAGGACATAAAAGATGTGCATTTTCTTCTGGTAGCAGTTACGTTCTCTTTATACCAACTTTATCTAGGTGAACTTTTAGCTGTGAAATATCAATTCTTTAGAGCCAGTTCTAAATCCAGTGGGTGGGTGGAATTGTAGCCACTTTGTATGGTAAATAAAAAGGTTCAAGCTTCAAAATGTATAACAAATAAAAATTAAAAACTTGGATACTCTGTGTAGTCAGATAACAGTGATGAATTATGTATATTTACCTTTTCAAAACAGCTAGTTTTATAGTCAATGTAATAGATTTAACAAGAGAAATATGTCTGTATGTTGATTGAGCTAAAGCAAATACTAATATATACAGCATAACTCATTTAAAAGTATAGAAGTACTTCTTAGTTTCTGTGAGCAGCCATGTTGATTTGACATCACATATTGAACTCAGAGTAGAAATACCAAGATGATGATGATGATGTTGTTGTTGTTGTTGTTGTTGTTGTTGTTGTTGTTACTAGCTGAGGTCAGAAATTCTGAATTATAGTCAAATGCAGCATTAGTTATTAAGTAGTGCTCACACCTGACAATTACCTAGCTGTTTTCTTACTGGTGCTTGGCACACAACAGGAAAAAAAGAAGAAAAAAACAAAAAACAAAACATCAATTACAAACCACTAGAGGGCGTGATAAGAGAGAGTGAACCATACCATCACATGATGGAAATATAAAAATATAAAAGTACATTTTATTTTATTTTTATTTTTTTATTTATTTTTTTTTATTTTCATGTTTCATTTTTATTGAACATTACTGCTGAACATTTCTACAGAACATTTCTAAAATTTTTGCTAAACCAATTCTGCTAAACATTTCTGCTA
Organism: Ameiurus melas; assembly: GCA_012411365.1. Taxonomy (NCBI): domain Eukaryota; kingdom Metazoa; phylum Chordata; class Actinopteri; order Siluriformes; family Ictaluridae; genus Ameiurus; species Ameiurus melas. The sequence continues at coordinate 11,840,521 of CM022774.1, forward strand.
TACATTTCTGCATAACGTTTCTTTTTTATTAAACATTTCTGATGAACATTTCTGTTGAACTGCTAAGGCTATCTAAATTGCCTTTTCTGTTCTGTCCTCCCCACCATTTCCCAAAAATACAAAATTAGCAACAGCAGAAAATATTCACAGATTTTTTTCTTTTTATACAAAGAAAAACAAAATTGAACCCACAACCCACCCCTCCGGCTCATCATGGCTACCCATTAACTGTCGCTGGTTATAGAGATATTATAAAATTCAACATCAGGCGCCAACCTTTAAGTGGGTAGTGTCTGTAACTCCATAAAGTAGGCAATAAAGGGATGCCATTTATGAAAAAACTTATCTGTACATACATTCATTGTATATCTTTTTTGGAAAAAAAAAAAAAATTTTTTTTTAGGAAGAAAAAGATGGGTTTGTAGAAAATTTAAATGTAAGGGAAGAAAACGTCTTGCTATAAGGGATGTGAAAGCAATAACATCCTTTTGTATCGAGCTCAAAGGAATTGAAGCTTGAGGAATCCCAAATATCGCAATCAATGGACAAGGCTTTAAATCTACCCTGAGAATAGTGGACATGATGGTAAAAAAGCCAAACCAAAAACCATGGAGTTCAGGGCAGAAGAAAAACATATGGCCAAGATGACAGGGAGAGCCATGGCATTTATCGCACTTGTCCTCAACAGCCGGATACATCACAGACAATCTCGACTAGTACATTTTAAATGTAACTAAATGAGTTTAAAATAAAACTGCATTTGTATTTAGATATAATAATTATAGAAAATTCTACTTTTTTGTTATTTTATTTATTTTTTAAGAGCACAAATGAATGAGACATTAATACAAGATAAATTATCATGCTAAACAATGTGGTTTGATGTTTATACAGCTTAAGCACTGGCCAGCTCATATGACTGGAAGGTCCTAAACAATTGGAAAATATGGACCCTTGATGAGAAGGCAGGTCATCCATCTTCACCGAGGAACAACAGACTCTTGCCTGAAATTCCTGCCGAGATAGATGCATCATTCAAACATTTCTTGCCAAACCTTCATCAGAATAACAATCTGAACAGGACAATTTTGGCATTGTTGACATTGTTATTTTTCAATTATTTGAAGCAATAAAAATTTTGGGGGGAATTCAGTGTTTGGTGGTGCTGTTAACAATATTCTCCATTATACCTCAGTTGGCTAACTAATAATACTAATACTAATAATAACTAACACTCCTCTTCAGTTCACCCCACAGGTTTTCTATGGGACCTTGATGCCATGTATCCTAACAAAATGCCCAGGTCCTCTGGCAGAAAAACAGCCCCAAAATATTAAAGAGCCACCATCATATTTAACCGTGGGCATGAGGTACTTGAATGAGGTTCCATATGGCTACCTCTCTGTGTGCACCAAAACCACCTCTGATGTTTATTGCCAAAAAGTTCTATTTTGGTTTCATCTAACCATAGAACCCGATCCCATTTGAAGTGCCAGTAGTGTCTAGCAAACTGAAGACCTTTGAGTTTGTTTTTGGATGAGAGTAGAGGCTTTTTTCTTAAAACCCTTCCAAACAACTTGTGGTGATGTAGGTGACTTCAGATTGTTGTTTTGGAGATTTTCTGACCCCAAGACACAACTAACTTCTGCAATTCTCCAGTTGTGATCCTTGGAGAATTTTTGGCCACTCGAACCACCCTCTTCACAGTGCGTTGAGACAATATAGACATGTGTCCAATTCCAGGTTAATTCGTAACATTTCCACTTGACTGGAAATGCTTAATTATTGCCCTGATGGTGGAAATGAGCATTTTAAATCCGTTTGCTACAACCCCAATTCCAAAAAAGTTGGGACGCTATATAAAATGTAAATAAAAGCAGAATGCAATGACTTGCAAATTTCATAGACCCATATGTTATTCACAATAGAACATAGAAAACATATCCCATGTTTAAACTGAGGAAATTTTAAGAAAAATATAAGGTAATTTTGAATTTGATGGCCACAACACATCTCAACAAAGTTGGAACGGGGCAACAAAAGCTGGAAAAGTAAATGTTGCTTTTACAGAATGCCAGAATGCTGTGCAGCATTTGGCTGCACCAACCATTGTAAAAAGGGAAACAAAATTTCTTTTCATAGATAAGTAAATTGTAACCCAAATTAAAGTTGTAGTAATATCACGCTAGCCTAGTGACGAAAGTGTTGTTTGACTGATAATGGCAGTGACATTTAATGATAGTTGAAACTTGAAAGGTAACCAGGCCATAATAATTAAGGGTTTGCATACATGTAGATTTGATTATCTAGTTGATATGAGTGTTAAATTAATATTAATAACAACAGTCACAAGGGTGTCACAGTGTTTTGATGCATTCATGTCAGAGTAATATCCTAATCTTTCCCCAGTGTCATCACAAGATAAACCAGTCTTTATATTCATTCATTAATATACCATTGTACCAATAGCTCAATGTGAACGTAAACAGTGAATTGAATTGTTCATGTATACAGTGAATCTCCATCTTTTAACTATCTGGGTGGTTCAGGGAATAGCGTTTTTAGTGGTGAGTCATGGAATTGTCAACTGAGTGGATTGTCCACTTATTAGTGCTCTTAGTGGTGAATTGTTAAATTAATGAATTGTAAAATTGTGGCTCAACCATTACGGCACACTGCTTTGGTATATTTCAGTGCCGTTAGGCTGAGTGGATAAACCTCAGAGAAAGTTTCTAGTGGTGAGTTGTAAAATTCTCCAGTAAAAAGTCCACCCACTATTAACAGTCTGGCTCTGGAAAGAAAAAGAGAAATAAACCTGATCATACAGGACTCATATTTGTACGGGCAATGTCTGAGCTCTCTAGAAGCTAGAGACGGGCATCAGCTCTGTTTTCATTGTCTCGGTGTTAATCATCTCAAAGAAGAAGATAATGGAAAGCATAGAATGCTAAGTAATGTCAATGCTGTCTCTGTAAGTTTGCTTTGTGGATCCAGTCCTAGTTGGGAGTCAGCCCAGAAAGGCTGCTAGCTATACTACATTTGTTGAAAAGAAATTGAATGTTTGTTATGAGCTTGTTGTTAATAAGAGTCCTCGGTTGAGTGCAGGAAACTCTTTATGATTACAGCAGAAGTTCTTAGGAGGTACACAAGTTCACAGTATACATAGTTGTGCCATGAAACCCTACTTTAGTGTCACACTAAGAGTGTATCACATGAACACCACAGCATATCAAAACACATTCACTTATTCCCTCAAAGACTTGAGAATGAGGGATATTTTTTTCCCTCAAACAATTAAGCACTGCATGATGCTAGTGTTGACAGTGAGTCCTGTATAACAAACAGTATCACTACATGGTATTCCCTCAAGAAGTGCAATTAAACTGTTGGTCTGAGCATCAAAGAGCAACACATTAGGGTGATTTGAAGTGATCCTTTTGAATGCATGAAAGGATGCATGCTTTTGGTTTTGGGGTTATTGTTTGTTTGAGAATGTTTTTTTTCGGAGTTTAGATTTCAAAAGGAGCATGCTTGCACATATAAGATGTCAGTGTGTGTGCATGTGCGTGTGTGTTTGTTCTCAGCTGTGGTGGGACTTTGTGTCTGTAAGGGCTGAAGCATGGATTTACAAGGCAGCACGCGGGGCTGGACAAGTGGCATGCTGGATGTGGGCAGGAGAGTGTCTGCTTGTGTGTTTATGTTGCATTATTTTAGAATCCCTCTCGTGTGTGTGTGTGTGTGTGTGTGTGTGTGTGTGTGTGTGTGTGTGTGTGTGTGTGTGTGTGTGTGTGTGTGTGTGTGTGTGTGTGTGTTTTGTATGTGAGCATCTCCTCTGGCCTGACATTCTTTTGGCCACAGCAGAGTCAGGGCTGCCACCACAGCTTCCAGCTTGGGCCACCGCAGTCACACAAGGCCAGCTTTCCCACGGGGAGGGGTGCAGGCAGGAGACTTCAGATGGAGCAATGAAGTGGCAGGGAGTCACAGAGAAGAACACACAAGGATGCCATGCAGTATCTAGCAAGCAAAGACTGTTGCATCTGAACATATTTAAATATCCAATCGGACATGCTTTTATACTAACAAATATTAAATCTTAACAAAATTTTATTTTACCTAATGGTCTAAAGATGCATAATGCATAGTGCATAATGGTAACGATATAAGCAATTTATGTCCTCTAAGATTCTGTACAACAATGAAGATTCTAATAGTTCACATTTCACATGTGGTTATCCATATGTACAGCAGCATCTTTAACATCTTTAATAAAATCTTTCACAAGCAGAGCTGCCAGGTCTGGATGTGTGCTTGAAGAAAGGATCGGATTCAAAGTATTTAACAGCCCAGAGTATCATTTCTTTCAGAGAAACATTTGCCTTCTGGATTTAATACAATATGTTTATTTTGTACATATGCTATGGAGAAAATTCATGTTAGAATAATTTGAACAGGCAGGAATGTCTGTAGCTCTCTGCTCAATGTCATGCAAATGGTTCATTGTATGTTGTCCGTCTGTAAAGCCAAAATCATATGGTTATCGGTTCGATTACTGGCCCATGTGACGCCACGTGCCGAAGTGTCCCTGGACAAGACACTGAACCCCAAGTTGCTCCCGATGGTAAGCTTGCACCTTGCATGGCAACTCTGTTACCATGTGTGTGTGTGTGTGTGTGTGTGTGTGAGAGAGTGTGTGATTGGGTGAATGAGAACCAGTGTAAAGCACTTTGGAACCACTAAGGTTAAAAAAGCACTATATAAGTGCAGACCAGACCATGAATGATGACCTGCCTCCTCATCAAGGGAACATATTTTCCAATTATTTAGAACCTTCCAGTCATATGAACTGCTAAATGCTTAATCTGTATACACATTAGACCATATTGTTTTGCATTATAATTTATCTTACATTAAAGTCTCATTCATTTGTGCTCTTGCAAAATAGTATAAAAAGTAGCATTTTGTGTAAATATTATATCTAAATACAAATACAGCTTTATATTAAACTCATTGAGTTACATGTCAAATCTACTTTTACATTTGGACTATTTCCATAATTAAAACACATGGCTTACTCCCTCTTAAAAATTGATGTAAATATTTAAAAGTAAGGAAGTAAATAAGCAAATAAATGCATATTTTTTTCAACAGGTTATAAATTATCATGACTAATATGATACATATATTTACGATCCATACATACAAAATAAGCATGAGGTTAGTTCAAATAATGTACAGTTGTTTATAACTGAATCATTTTCAAGATCCACATGTAACATCTAGTCAGGATTCTTCTCCACTCCATTGGAGGGTGTCGTCTCCTGAATTTCAATTAAATTCCTGATTCAATTTTCAGCCTGGCCTGACACGTTACTTTTTGGTTTCTGTCTTCTATCATCTGATGTGTTCGTTGTTACTATTGATTTTTCTGGTTTAGACTCTTTTATGTGTGTTCAGTGGTGTTTATATAAAGCATCTTAACAGGGGTGTAACACAGTGCCAATCTCTGCATCTGCACTGAAGAAAGGTGATTCATAAGAAATTTATGCAAAGTTAATGAAATACAATTACTGCTCAGTAAGTTCTGTATTAAATTGGGTCATGTAAGTACTATATTGGGTTAAAACACATAAATACACATTTACACAATACTTCATTTACTGGGGTAAAGTCACAATTATCTCAACACAATTATTGTGTTCACAAAACAAGACAAGTAATGTTTACTTGAATTGATTGGATCCTTGTGGATGACAACCAGAAGAGGACCAAGAGGTTGCTGCAATGCTGCACTTATTAACTTAAGTTAATAAGTTTTTAATTTCTCTTTCCTTTACATATGTTTAGTAACGAATGTAAAAATTGATACAGTCATATAATATTGTAGTAGTGCTGAACTAATGGTGGGGTCATGGCTTTTGAACTTAAAACTGATTTAATATTTAATTTAAACTGATTTACTACAATGCACTGTTATTCACCTAGTTCCAACATTGAGGTACAGATTGGAATGTTTGGAGCCTGACAGTGGCCTCAGTGGCAGGATATCTGTCTCCTCTTTGATGGCTGTATCTTGCCAACAATTCTCTGCCGTCACTTGTTGTCACTGTAAATCGTTGGTTTAGAACCTTTAACCCTTTAACTCACTCCCAGATATTGCCGGTACTTTGAGACAGACTACGAGTTCTCTTTGAGGCCCTTTGCTTTGGGCATCATTCATCATCATTCCTGCCAGCATATAGCGAACAGCCTTCCCGGGCTACACACCTGACTCCCAACTGGTGGCTAGATCCACTAAGCCATTATTATACATTCTGTGTTCCAATATCTGCATATCTGGACTAGGGATGTAATGAAATACAAAAAAAATAAATAAAAAAAATTCATTCAAATTGAACAGATTATGCATCCTACAATATGAATACAATGTTAAATACAAATACAGGTTCAAGAAACTTTCAGAACAGGTGAGTGCATTGGGATCCCATACGATGAATACAAAAAATATTTTGCACGAGGACAAGGTTTTTACTTTAATGGGGAGATCAGAGAATGGCAGAAATGCATGGGAAGGGTTGCCAGGTTTCGACATTAATTCACTGATCTCCAGTAACCACTTTATCCTGCTTAGGGAAAGGCTTTTTCCCTGACTGTGTGTGACTTCGTTTATAGAAGGCTTTCTGCATGGTCATTGTTGATAAACTTAGTAATATGTCATTAGTAGCGTAGGCTCAAGTCTTTGGCACTTACACTCTTTTTTTTTTGTCTTGTGTAAGCATGAGGGCAAATGTGTAATTTTGAGAGACAGCGAAGACTTATCCAAATTACAGTGTACAGACTGTTGAGCAATAAACAGTGGATGTGATATGAGATGCAGCTCATGACCATATGACTCTTGGTGGCAGATAGTCAGCTAACCACCACCACGTTTCGCTTCCTCCCTCCACCATTCCCATCATCCTCTCTGAGAGGGCCTTATTACTCTTATTATATTTCACACCAAAAGATGGTTTCTGGTGTGCAAGTAATCCAACCCAAAGCCACATCAAGCTCGGGGTAACACTTAATGCCAAAAACACATTGAGCTAATGCTGACATATGCAGCTTCTGTTCCAGCATATGCTGACTACAAGCTGACTGATGTCATGTAATTCATGAACTATTACTTTGCTGCCACCTAATGGTTGGGAGTTGATTGACACACCCAGAGAAAAAAATAATGTAACACACTGATTTGAAAAGGCACTTTTGTCTTTATGAAATGTCCACAAGCAATTTCATGTCAAATGGATAACATAGATGAGAATCTGAGAAAAGTTATTTAAATGACCGAGGAAACAAATAAGCAAACAAACAAAAAAATACATCACTAGAAATGATGGAATTTGTGTTTATATTGTTTTGTCTTTATATTGAGAAAGACACCATTTTCACCAGTCCATTCTCACCAGTCTTGCTTTAAAAAAAATCTAGAATATCACGCAGTTAAAACTTGTCTTTTCATTTAAATAATATATATATAATTGCTTTTTAATGTGGATGTATCACTATTTGCATTGTTTGATTGCTACTATTTGGGTTTAGTTTTTAAGTAACAAAATAGGGAATGTTAAGAGGATACATTCTTAACATTTTGTAATAACTATAACCCAAATGGATATTGCTCGTGATATCATAGCTCTTTTGTCCCAACAAGGTATGAGTTGCATATTTGTCAATAGTCCACGATATTAGATGAATCAGAAGGCCCCGATCTCTGTTCCCCAAGTGTGTGCAGACTTGCTGACCCTGATCAGTGGGGCTGGAGATCTCAGAGCAACGAAGGGTCTGAAGGAAACCTGAGGATGTCCAGTGGATGAAGAGGAGGGGGAAGACGAAGAGGAATTAGAGGAAGGGGAGGAGGAGTTATGAGAATGGGGTGGGACAGAATGCAAAGGTGAGGAAACAGTTGAGTTCTCTGTGGATGGATGTGCCAGTCTATGAGGGTGTGATGAAACAGCGGACATCCTGTGCACTGGAGATAATGCAGGTGTCAATAGTGCCCTCTGGTTTCCCAGTGGCGCCAAACACATGGTTGGCGAGGGGTATGCCAGAAGAGTTGCAGCAGCATGAGGGGCCATGTGTCGGCGGTTGGCAGGATTAAAGGGGGAAGAGGAGGCTGGGCTAGAGGGGGCACTGAGCTGAGGGAAGGAGCCCCAAGGCCAAGGAGGAAAGGCCAAAGTGGCTGGGCTCTGATGCAGAGGGTCAAGCTCACTGGCACAATGACTCAGGTGGGACACCAAACGGGCACCAATAGGATCTAAAGAATCTGCACCCTCCAGAGAGCCGAGGTACCTCACTACCTCGCCCACACACTCACGAAATCCCAACGTTCTGTAGTCTACAGCCAGTGCACGAGCATCGAAATAACCTTCAAGGTAAAATCACATTTCAGTACACAGGTACACTCTCTTAACACAACTTGTGTCTTTTAGAATGTGGATGTAAAATGTAGAACATACAGAAAAATATGTTTTATCCACTCACCTTTTGAACCCATGGCATGCAACAATTTGAGATGATCCACTGTCATTTGAAGAATCTCAGCTTTCTCAAGTTTAGATGAACCCTATCCAGAAAAAAGTGAATTAAATCTATTTTCATGCTTTTTACTTCCATGGATTGACTTAAACATTACTGTAAAGGTGCAGGTCGTAATGTTTAAACATGTTTACCTATAATTAATCATAATACCGTGATTGCTATGTCAATCTAAATACTTTCCCCTCAAGCTTCTGTTTTTAACAGCTAATAACTGGGTAAGGTGAAGGATCTCCACCTTACCCAGGATCATCATATTTTTTAAACTGCTGCTCATGCTGCATCACATGACAGTGTAACATACTCAGAGGAAAGAGCTATCTACCCTCTTCCACATGCATACATGATATGCTGTGTCACTTTGATTGACAGGGGAGAGAGAGTATGCTGTCCTACCCACCCAGACAACACAACCAGTTTTGCTCCCTTGGCTCCCAGCTACAGATGGTTGTGGCATCATTGTGATTCAAACCTGTGATTTCCTAACAATAGGGCGAATGGTTTTCTGTTGTGGCACCCAGGGGCCATTTTGTTTTTATGACTCGGAAATTAACTCTCAAAAAGTTACAGTAGCTCATAAGATATACAGTGGTGCTTGAAAGTTTGCGAACCCTATAGAAGTTTCTACGTTTCTGCATATGACCTAAAAGATTTTAACAGATTATCAGATTATCAGATTTTAACACAAGTCGTAAAAGTAGATAAAGAGAACCCAATTAAACAAATGAGACAAAACTATTATACTATAAATGATCCAATATTACATATCTGTGAGTGGCAAACGTATGTGAACCTCTGCTTTCAGTATCTGGTGTGACCCCTTTGTGCAGCAATAATTGCGACTAATCATTTCCAGTAACTGTTGATCAGTCCTTAACGTTGTCTAGGAAGATTTTTCACCCATTCCTCAGTACAGAACAACTTCAGCTCTGGGATGTTGGTGGATTTCTTGACATGAACTGCTTGTTTCAGGTCCTTCCACTACATTTCTATTGGATTAAGGTTAGGACCATGACTTGGCCATTCCACAACATTAACTTTATTTTTCTTTACCCATTCTTTGCTAGAATGACTTATGTGCTTAATTTTGTTTAGACTTGTGTGTCATTTCATGCTGCATGACAGACTTTCTCTTGAGATTCAGTTCATGATTCAGATGTCTAGATATTTTCCTTCAGAGTTCGCTGGTATAATTCAGAATTCATTGTTCCATCAGTGATTGTTGTAAAGGCCCAGATGCAGCACAAAAGGCCCAAACCATGAGACTACCACCACCATATTTCAGAGATGGGATAAGGTTCTTATGCTGAAATGCAGTGTTTTCTTTTCTCCAAACAAGACACTTCTCATTTAAATCTAAAAGTTCTATTTTGGTCTCATCTGTCCACAAAATATTTTTCCAATAGCTTTCTGGCTTGTCCACATGATCGTTACCAAATTGCAGAAGGGCAGCTATGTTCTTTTAAGAGAGCAGTGGTTTTCTCCTTGCAACCCTGCCATGTACACCATCGTTGTACAGTGTTTTCCTGATGGTGAGCTCATGAACATTAACATTAACCAATGAGAGAGAGGTCTTTAGTTATTTAGAAGGTACCCTGGGTTGCTTTGTGACCTCGTGGACTATTACACGTCTTTGTTGGTTGACCACTCCTGGAGAGGGTAACAACGGTCTTGAATTTCCTCTCTTTGTACACAATTTGTCTGACTGTGGATTGATGAATTCCAAACTCTTTAGAAATGGTTTTGTAAACTTTTCCAGCCTGAAGAGCAACAACAACTCTTTTTCTGAGGTCCTCAAAAATCTAATTTGTTCATGCCATGATACACTTCCCCAAACATATGTTGTGAAGATGAGACTCTGAGATTGTCATCCCATTGATTGAAAACACCTGACTCTAATTTCACCTTCAAATTAACTGCTAATCCTAGAGGTTCACATACTTTTACTACTCACAGATATGTACTATTGGATCATTTTCTTCAATAAATAAATGACTAAGTATAATATTTTTGTTTCATTTGTTCAATTGGGTTCTCTTTAAGTACATTTAGGACTTGTGTGAAAATCTGATGATGTCTTAGGTAATTTACGCAGAAATATGGAAAACCTTTCAAGCACCATTGTAGATCATTTAACAGAGCTGGTGGGGTCAGTTTGGGTGAAGGGAAATGTTTGATAATGATTTTGCTGCAATAGCAATTCACTTTGCAAAAAATTAGGCTCTAAAAACACAAACGAATGATATATCCAGCATTATCAAAGGTTTTGAGTACGATTTATCAAACTCATGAGTGTGTTGCATTAATGACTATCATACTTGTTTTTCAAAGGCGCTGGGCACGAGTCTCCTCAGCTCTGACAGACTATGGTTGATCCTGTCTCTGCGCCTCTTCTCAATTATCTACAGAAAGTGTTCGGTTGGGAAAATAAAAATCATAATGCAATAAACTGCATGTCCTAGATAAATCATCATTGATGTCTGAATTGGGTAAATGAGAAAAGGAGAGGAAGAGTAATAAACTCACCCCTCTTCTCTTCTTGCGGGCTAGGATCTGTGAAGTACTGCCGGGAGACATGGACCCAGTGACAGAACTGAGACAGCAAAATCCAGAGAAAAGTGTGCAACGGAGAAAGAGAGCAAAAGAAAGACAGATTAAAGGCTTTGATGTCATTGCATATTGTTGTCATTACTGTGCTTAATACAATGCAGATACATAGTTGCACATCATCAAACTCAATCTAATTTATTTCAAAGAACAGCAAGACACAGGAGCGCCTGGCTGATATGATACGCTTCTTGCATCTAAAAAAAAAAAAACCTATAAAAATTAAGCCATGATGATTATATGTCTGTAGGGCATGAGAGAACAGTGGGATTTGCATGAACTTTGTCTTCCTCAATCCACTGAAGGACCTCTCAGTGTGGATCTGGTTTGCTTTGGCCTGCTAACTCTCTTCCAGAATCATTACACTATTTGTTTGCTTGTGTATTCCTGGTGACTTAAACATATTTACTCTCATCTAAAGACCATAACTGATCAGAGACATGCTCATTATGTTATGACGTTTGATCTCTAAACTGAAACATAACGTGACGCCAACACAGATATTTATTACTTCAGACACACATTTCTTACAGAGCACTAAACGTTTCCATGACTGTACATAATTTGCACATGTCAGTTTAAAGCTTAAAAACATGTACTTATGAAACTTCTTTATGCTGCGTTTCAATGGAAAACTTGAGAACAATTCTTAAATCTGCTCCTGATTTGTCTGGAAGGCTGTGACAGATATACTTTTTTAAAAATCAAAAGTGAAAGAATGAAGACAGTCTCAAAAGGATCAGGGGATAATGGAAATCTGTTAATGGTCAAATGATGTTGGAATTAGGGCACATACATTTATATTTATAAGAAAATTTAACCAGCTAAATGACTTAAGATCTGCTTTCACACTGGTCACTCTTTTTTTGACCTGTGACCTTGAACATCATAACTATCTATAGTCTCCAAATTGCACTCAAAGTTAACACTGACCTTTGACCCTAAAGGCATAATTTTGGAACTGAATCTGGGTTCTTGTTAGTTCGATTGTTTCGACTGTGTGAATGTTCATCCAATCACCTAGTTGTTCATTATTTTCCAATAACAGCATGTTCCAAAATGTTTTATTTCTCTTTTACCACAGTAATTCACTAAGGATTAAACATTACACAACATGGACGGTCCGTGAAACTAGTTAGTTCCTAATATCATGTTTATTATAACAGCTAAAATCTGTTATATCCTCAGCGGCCTCAACAGGACAGTTTGATGGACAAACACAACAGTGTGACCTCTGACTGTTACATAGCAGAGCCTCCTCCTATAACGGTTAAATAAACACACACATTCGAAAAAATGTCACTATAGCCATGAAGATACTTTTTTGGTTTTAATAAAATTATAACACCTTTTTTAAAGTCCTTTAATTGGTAGACTTATTGATTTATGTGAACAACCAATGTACAAGTCCCTTTGAGATAGTTGTTACTATAGAAACAAGCGCATTAATATAAACCTGTGATTTGTCTTGAAACTAGCTTTACTGTCAGGGCCACTGTTATATAAAATTAATCAACACCTTCTGTCCAAGCAGAACCAAGACTTCCACAGCACTGTGGTATGAAACCATGTAATTGTTTTCACTCAATTTTATATTTACACTCTTCTAGTTCTAAGCCCACTGTGTATATTTGACCATGCTGCCCAAAGGTCTACATGCGTTGTTAGCACAATATTTTATTACATTAAAAATACTATTAAATATTGATAGTGATATTTAAGCTGGGGATCCCCAGCAATTCTTGCAGTATTCTAGGATATTCAGCAAAATTTGCTTGAATGTCACCATGCAGTGATTGTTCAAAGACAATTTAGAAAATGCATTAAATGACATAATATAATCAACAAGCATTTTCCCAGATTAATGTACAGTTTTGTACAAGGCTAGCTGTTTACAGGCTGATCCGACTGGAAGAGTAATGGCTGCCTTTTCCATGCAGTACAAAACACCAGTACAAAATCATTTTGTATTATATTGTTATTGTTTTGCACTACCTGTTATTTCGGACACGTACATACTAGACCTGTGTACTGGTCGGCTCTACACTGTGCTCATTGTCCTGCTTTAGTAGTTATTGTACTGTCTTGTGTTGTGTGCACACGTCTGCACGTGCACTTGTATGTATGTAGAAATGTGTCTCTCTTTTTCTATTTATTTATGTGTTGTCACAAGTGGTTAGTGTGTTATTTCATGTAGCACCATGGACCTGGAGGAACGTTGTTTTGTTTCGCTGTGTACTGTACCAGCTGTATATGGTTGAAATGACAAAAAAAGCCACTTGACTCGACTTGACAAAGCAAACTCAATATAGTGTCTTTTTGAAGAGAGCTGGATTCACTAAACAAAACATTCCCAGCTAGGCCTAATCGATGCTACGATGGGGAATAACAATGATCTAAGTGAGCTCAGGCTTTAGACATGCACGGTTTTGTTTCTGAGGCAAATATACGAGCACTCCACTTCTGAAATAAAGATTGCATTTCAATAAAAAAAAATATTGTACTGGTATGCTAAAATATAAGACTTCAAAGCTTTAAATAATTTATTAACAGTATTTAGTTTAAAAGGTCAGAATCCTTGTATTATTATTATTATTATTATTATTATTATTATTATTATTATTATTATTATTATTATTATTATTATTATTATTATTATTATTATTATTATAGCATGATGCAACACACTTGTATGATCTAAAGACCGTCAGCATTTTACAAAAGCTCTATTCAGCATGTGTGACACATACTGTAGTTTGTATTTCTTTCAATCACACAATGTTTTCTCATTAATTTAATTGGTTTAGAATGAAAAATAAACACATGCTGTAATTGGCTCACTCTTTAAGGTATAACTAAGGTGTTCAATATTTAGGTTGCCACTGATAGACTAAATCCTACAATGATGAACTGTTGCTAATTCCTTGTTCTGATTTAGCTGGACATTTCCAACTGCTGGCAAAAAAAGGAAAAAACCCACCAGGTACCACTGAAAATAAGATTTCTAATTAATGACCAGTTAGTCCTTATTGGAGTTTCTCTAATATATAAATCTAGTTTCTGTGAACCACCACAGTCAATCAGGTCCAGTTTATGACCACTAAATTTGGGATAAAAAAAATTAAATAATTCAAACAACTTCTTGCATGCATGCATATTCCACCTGAGATAGGTGTGCCTGCTCAGTCCCCTCTACACATAGTGCCCTCTGCAGGACTGAGGAGGAAAGGTGAAGCTCCAGGTGTTTATATTTGTAAATTTAATCCTCACCAATAACTGTCCTCCTGCCCAACGTCGATCAGCTCATCCACATCTGAATCTGGAGAACTGTAGTCGTGAGGTCTTTTCATGGCTTAGCAGCTCTTCTCTTCTGACCTAGTGAATTGGTGTAAGGATGAAGAACCAGAACAGCGCTGGATCCTTTGGAGGAGATTTTTAGCAGATCTTCTACCCTCCACAAATAACTGCAAGTAAATCAGACAGTCTGGTGCACGCCTCTCTCTGTCTCTCTCTCTCTCTCTCTCTGTCTCTCTCTCTCTCTCTCTCTCTCCTCTGTCTCTGTCCTTTTCCCTCTCACCACAATAAAACGTCTATGTTTGGGGACTCTTTATTAGTGTTCTCTCGCTGTTTCAGCTTGGTCCTCATTTGTCTTCTTCCTCAATAGACCCCTATGCTCTGGCACTTGCCAAGTCACATTCCCTTGATCCCTTTTGTACAGAAGCACCAGTCTCAGTCTCTCTCTCTCTCTCTCTCTCTCTCTCTCGCCAGTTTGGCTCTTCTTCTCTTTTACTCCCTCACGCTCTCACCCTCCTTCCCAGCCCTGATCAGCCCTCCCCCTCTCAGTTTCCCCCTGTCATTTTTCCTCCTTTTAATTAGCCTCCTCTGTCTTCTGCCTCATCTTCTGTTTCTCACTCTCAGGCCGTCTCTCTCTCTCTCTCTCTCTTCTCTCTCTCTCTCTCTCTCTCTCTCTTACACAGTCTTTTTAATTAGTTGCACTGCTTCTCTCTCAAAGGATAATAATACAGTTGTGGAACCAGTAACTTCTAAATGGATTCTCTCTCTCTTACTCACTCACACACACACACATGGAGTGTGTGAAAGAGTGCAACAATGTCCCCCTGTGCCCTGCCAACTGTTTACTGGGAGTGTCAGCATCCTATGAGGTTCCATTAGTGCAGAAACATTTTGATCATGTTGCCCAATACTTTGTTGGAGCAGTTGCGCAGATTGAAATTTAGGTTGAAAAGCAACCACTGTCCTCTTTGGCATTCAGTTTATTCTCATGTTATTTTAATATGTCTTATTTGCTGACTAAAAAAACCAAACATCTCTATGAACAAGTACTTGAATGATAATAAATGGTGTTCTATCTGGTCAGTGATTTCACAAGCTGGAGATCTGGGTGCACAAGATCCTGTATAGTTATAAAGTTATGTCATTTCAAAGTTGTAGAATTAAAGTCTTGATTTTTAGACCACAGCACTGTTGAACTCTTGATACTGACTGGTCAGAAGGTGTTGATTAATTTTCTATAACAGCATCTCTGACAATAGTGCCAGCTGTAATTCAAATTACAGGCTTATATTAATGAACTCATTCTAATACATTGTTTCTATAGTAACAATGGGAGTCTTGCAGATGTCCACATGAATACATTTTTAAAAAATGTGCCTGCACTTCAGCAGTCAGATGTAAAACTGTTATTTGTAAGTTTTCTGAAATGCGATAGTTGTGTTTAATGCAACCAAGAGGGGTCCAATGAAAGGTGGCCCAAATGCAAGCAAATGAAGGCGGTGCAAAGTGTAAGTTCTAGTCCATATCAGATTCGGATGAGTTAAAGGTATCTTAGATTGTCCCTCATTTGGTCTCTGGGTACTTTTGCAAATCAGTCTTTGGTACATATTGAGCACATTCACGATGTCAGTAGGATGGTATTGATGGAATTAAATCATACTTCATTCTTTTACACCATTAGAGTGGTGGTAAACAAAGACAGTCAGCTCTTTTCCTTGCACCACATTTCATTCACACTTGCTGCCACTGGAGCTTTGGTGGCTTGTCTCTTGTCAGTAGTGGGGATTAAATCCTCTGGATTCTTTGATCCAACCTTAGAGCCTAAGGGTTTAACTACTACACAATCATACAGCATGGCAAATATCATATGTCAATACAATTCATATAATTAGCCACTGATATTCTTTATTTGTTGGATACCAATAATTGTGAAATAATAGAATGCTATAGGATTAAGGTAAAGCTATTTTGTATTAATAGTAATTTAAAAAACAAAACAACATATGATACAAATTGCAATACTGCATTTTTTGTTTATACAGAGATCACCAAGCTTATTGGTTGGATGCTGTCTATGTGGAGTTTCTGTGAATGTTTCTTTCCATGTCCATGTGGGTTTCCTCAAAAAAACATGCTGGTAGGTATACCAGTGACTGTAAATTGTATGTGCACATAGTACTATACAATCCCTTCTAGAGTGTATTCCCTCCTCACACCCGGTGTTCCCAGGATCGGCCCTGGATCCACGCTGACCAGGATAAAGATGAATGCATGAGTTATACAGTACAGACACATACCCTGAACTAAAAGGAACCGTTTCTTATGCATCTTTGTGTGCCATTGGGGGGGTGTGGGACAGCTCTACTCTCCTCTGTGGTCATTAGCTGTGTAAAAGCTGATGCTCCCTGAGACTCCTGTAGCCTCTTTAGTGCTAGGATAAAGAGATGGTGCATGCCATTAGCAATAAAGCGGAAACATGGAGTTTGTCTGTCGCCAGAAGCCTATGGCGTGGTGTATGAGTTAAAGATGAATGTAAAGGGATCCCCCTTTTTCCTTCATCCCCCAGACTCCATCTCCTTTCACTGCCAATCCTTGTTTTGCCCATGTCTGGATCTTATTTCTAGCCCTCTGTCTGAAAACAAGAAGAAAGCAGCAGAGAGATCTATGAAGTCAGGCCTTCACAATGTCTCTGCTGTTATTTTTTTTTTATCACTACTCCACTTCAAAAGAGTGATTTTCTTCTTTTCATGCTGAGTATTTTTCCTTCACCATGTTTCCTTGGCCTCTTTTGCCTTTGACTCTCATTTTTCCTCCTCTTCCTCCTGACCTTCAGCTTTTAGAGGTGTGCTGTGGCACACTTCCTTCCTCTGATGATGGAGGGAAAAACCTGGGAAATGTAAAAGCAGAAGTACAGAAGAGATTTAAGCCAACGATCATTTATAAAAATCAGTTGTCGAAGGAAAATAGAGGACAAGAGAACAAACAGAATACTGGCACTGAGTGGGGGGGGATTTCTGCCTCATTTTCTTGGCCACTTCAGTGCTTTCGGTGTGCCCTTGTTTTTTTTAAACCACAACAAGGCCACTTCTGCAATTGACATTAACAAGCTCATATTTTCATGACTTTCTCACACACAATAAAGCATACACACATGCACACGAAAGCAAATCACATTATGTCCTAAAACACTTTTTTTTTTTTTTTTTTTTTTTTTACATAGTCCCCCAAACATCTCATACATTTCTATTCCTCTCCAAGAAATATACTCCTGGTTGGTCATTCAGTTGAAATTGATTTTTGATTCAAACACCTGCCAGAAGAACCTCTGCTCTGTAACAAAACTGTTACATTGGTTTATGACTAAATAGCTCCTTTTTCAACATGTAACCATTCCATAATTCAGGAAATTTGCCTCACCACTCCAGCTACCTATGAAATCCCTAAACAACAAAAGTCATTACTAGGCTATCTAATGAATCAAAAATACATTTAATCATAGAGTTAGTTATCTAATGAATGACTGAGGCATTATGTTAGTAATTAAAAAAAAAATCAATAACAGTTTTGTATGATGTGGCCTGACAAAAAGAAAGTTAATTCTTTTCATTTACGCTATAAAAGCTATAAACATTCATTCTCTTTTTTTCTCTCTTGAAGTAAATATCACAAAATGCAGCTTGTCATGTTACAGAGAAACCCAAAATGCATAAAGACCTTCTTTCTGAACACTTTCCACTTTCCCTTATTAAAAAAACTTAAAGTTACTGACACTGGAAACTCCCTCTTAAATACATACAACTTAAATCTTTTTTTTTTAACGTTGCCATTATAAAAATGACCATTTTTTAATCTGTTGTGTGGAATGTTTGCTATAGACATCCCTGTGTGCGAGCTGCTGTTATTGAAATTTAATCAACATGCGCTGACCAGAAATCAGAATTGAGAGTAGGAAAGTCTAAATATGTGCTGGAATCAATAAAAATAAAAAACGAGATAAGATGCCAAAAAAAGTAAAAAAAAAAATTGTAATAAATTTTTTAAAAAAAGTTAAAATATATATAAATAAATGCAAAGGGACGGTGAATAAAATGGAGAAATAAAACTGTTTGACTGTTTGAGATTTGAGGAAATAATAATAATAATAATAATAATAATAATAATAATAATAATAATAATAATAATAGTATTTTTGTATTTGGTTATATTGTTGGACTCTTTAAATAGCTTTTAAATAAAACTTCTATCATTTTGGGAATTCCATAACTGCAACACGCCACCCAACACACAGCCCTCATGGTGATTTAAGTCCTAATATTTGAGTTGTAGATATTTTGGCCAAATACCTTCAGTATTCGGAACTAGAGAGAAAATGTTCTGTTGCCCCGTTCGTTGGCACACCAGTTCTAAAATCCTGGACATGCCACTCCCATCAGTTCTGTACTTAATGCGGAAATAACTGTGCATACATCTCATACATTTTACACTGTAAAGAATTTCTATCATTTCTACATCAGTAAACCAGCATTCCAGTTTTACGTCAAACTTGGATGAATTGTGGAACTCCATACACTCACGTTCGAATAGGATTCACTTTTTATTATTTACCATTATTAATTGTTTTAAACTATTAATAAAAAAAATAAGTAAATAAGAAAGTGACTATTTTTTAAATCATTTTGCAGAATAAGATGTAATGACACTTTTTTTAAATCTGATTTTTTTGCTTGGATTTTTTTTTTACTCTTTCAAATTTATTTAATATGTAAGTAACAAAGGCGTTAAATGAAAGAGTTAAAACAACAGTATAACTGCATGTCATTTATAAATAACACCGTTTATTTAAAAGTTTTGCATTCTATGTATAAAGACACAAAACAGTACATCTACATACATTATACAAGTCTGTATTTCATTTGACACGAAACGTGTGAGTGCATGATGAGGAGAGACTACGCTGGAATTCCACAGGATCTTATCTCTTTTGTCCTGTCGCTGTTAGTGTTATTCCTCTAAAGTGCTCCCTTGTCATGTCTCGCCACTCTTCAGGATTTGAGCTTGTGCGTTGTGTGTGTGTGTGTGTGTGTGTGTGTGTGTGTGTGTGTGTGTGTGTGTGTGTGTGTGTGTGTGTGTGTGTGTGTGTGTGTGTGTGTGTGTGTGTGTGTGTGTGCGTGTGCGTGTGTTTATTTATGGGCGAGCGTTCCCAGTGTGCATGATGCGTGTGTCCTGCTTATTTTCCTTCTCGTCACATGTTCCTCATATTATGAGTGACGCTGGTATCTGTTATGTATCAAAAGCTTTCCTTTCATGACATCAAATGTTTGGCATTATTGATCAGAGAGACAGTGAGCATCTTGGACGGCACTCCCAGCGTGTGAGAGTGTGAGAGAAGTCTGGCTCCGAGAGAGAAAGTCAGCTCTGCTGTTTACCCACTGAGCCATGCTCGCCTCATCCAGACTCCCGAAAGATAAATAAGGAGGGAAAAGCCAATGAGAAGAAGCAGAAAGGGCCTTTTGTGGCCCCCGGTGAGGTCTCTTTCAAGCGCCGTTCCCACAGTACAGAGTCCTGATCGAAGGCCTGACTGCGGTAACTCTCGCTGGTGCCGGGACACAGACAGGCTGCTCAGGCCTCACCAAGCCACAAGCACTCATTGTCTGTCACCACAGAAACCAGTGTCTTCATGTCAGACATGTTTTCTGTTTGTTTTCTTTTTATGTCTTTAATGTGGCCAGGGGAATGTTTCCTCCCCTTTGTCCCCCAATTCCATGCACATTTCTTTCCTTTTTTGCCTTCTCCCCTGAAAACGCTGTCGTCCTCTCTCGGTCTTTTTATTCCTCTGGAAGATTGTCATTTGTAAAGCTCTTTCGTAGCAGACAGGCCCTATCTTTGTCGTGGTACTGTGGTCTCCCTCCCTTTTTTTAAATTTATTTATTTATTTATTTTTATCTCAGTTTATGAGGTTTTGGCAAAGATAGTGCTTTTTGCATGCCTTTGAAAAAAGAAGCATGCAAACTAAAACAACAAAACCTATCCCTAAAGACTTGTGTCGTTCCCACACTAAGCCAATTTTCGTCTAAAGATTAAACAAGCTCCAACAACAGAAGGGAAGGAAAGGGAGAAAGTGGAAAAAGGGATCTGGTTATGATTCGAGTCTCATAAACCAAGAGAGGATGCCCCACAGACATCCAATGAGAAAAACAAATCTAAAGAAGAGAGAACCGGTTTCTATTTTTAAGAGCCGAAAGAATGTCTGTGCCATGACTCACAGGACTGGCAGTTCTACGGTAATCAGTTAATTCTGACTGAAGTCCCTGACCACATCACACACGACTTCATCTTTTATGATTTGGAGAAGAGGAGCATAAAAGTCAAGAGCAAAGAACAAAAATGAATAACGCATTTGCTCTCATTCGGTCCTCTGGCAGATGTAACGGCACACTTTTGGCTCGGTGACTAAATGTCACACAGTATTTAGAACTACTAGGCTATATTTTGTTTGTAAAAGATATTATCTAGGTTTTATGTTTGAGTTTTAGACAGTGAGGGCTGCTTGAAGTTCCAAAGGTTTTCAGGTATTTCTTAGTTTCTTGGTCTCTCAGCAACTTGATATGTGAGATTTCAAATCTTCACATTTTTTAGCCACTATTTACTCCAGGTTGTAATGGAATATAACTTATATTCTAAATGACATTTCTGATACAGCTGCAGGCTTAATAATCAGATTCTGTTATGCCGCTACAGTATGTGTATTAGAACAAATAATGCAGCTAAATAGGCAAATAAATGAGCAAATAAATAATAATAATAAGGAAAATAATCAATGATGGGATGGTGTGATGTGGCCTGGGGTGATGCAGAGTTACTATTACCACACTGAAGTTGACTATTTTCCTATAGTGTTTCATAATAAAACAAAAAGGCTGCATGTTATGTTCCTGAAAGTTCCTCTGTCCTGGAGACTTTACTGTGTTCCTACTGACTATTACATGACCCTGGAGACTCCTTACAACTTCACCATATCCATAATTATTTGTTTCTCTTAGTTAAATAATAACCTATATATATATATATATATATATATATATATATATATATATATATATATATATATATATATATATATATATATATATATATATATATATATATATATATATATATATATATATATATATATATATATATATACATACACACATGCATACATACATACATACATACATACACACACACCTACCTAAGCACCCAATGCATTATAATGAAATTTATTACAACATATATTAGTACTAATGCATCAATATAAACCTGGTCAGGGTGGCAGTAGACCCTGATCCTTTCGTAGGTACGCACTAGATGGGAAACCAGTCCAAAGCAGTGTCAGAGCTGATAACTGAATTGAGAATTCCCCAGCTCAGGCGGATTGTGCCATACATACACCGCACAGTATGTTTAAGTTTGACAAACTTTAATTCTTGAACCATTGCAATAACCACGACTCTGTGAGCGCTTCCAAATTCAAAACATATCAGTGACATTATCAAAGACAGATTGTTCTAACACTTCCTTCTGGGGCAGTAGAAATAAGCTTCAAGGCTTTATAAAAAAAGGTGTCAGAGCATTTTAAAGAGAGGTTAATCTGCAAGCTCCTAGAACAGGATTACGCAGGGTGTGCAGGAGGAGTGGAAGTGATGAGCTGAGGATCTGATGACGGAAGGTTCTGCTGCTTGATCTGTTATTTGATACAAGGCAAAATTTGTTGTCATCTTGGTATGTGATTGTGACTTGCAATAGAAAAACAAAGAGGTCGGGTGATATAAGATAAAGCTTGTGGAGGTAGATGTTAGGCATGGCTGTGCGGTGTAAACTCAGACAGAGGTGCGAGGCAATCTCGGGCGCTTTTTTTCACTGTTTTGGTGAGTCTTTCAGAGCTGTCACTCTGTGGTCACAATGTATTATAGTGAGGGTTACAGGCCTCCAGCTCCAGCTGCCACGGTGCTAAGTTTGAACTTTAATTACATCCAGCCAGCCCTGTCATTACAGCCAAGCATAGAGCACCGGCGGCCGGAGCGTAGGTAGCAGCAGCAGGAAGAAAAAACAGCAGTGTACCACAGTCACACGCTCACTCGCTCGCGCACTAAAAGCTCACACTCTTTGGCACGGATACAGCCCCATCCAAACCGCATACACAAACACACAACGACGCATGCACGCAGTCCTAAACACAATCCCATCCTTTTAGCACTTGAGCGCGTCTTGTATACATCTGAGGAATTACACAGGCTATTTATTGTCTCTGCTGGATGCTGGACATGATCTTGTGTAAATGACAGTGACAGTGAGATGTGGATGACTATCTGAGGAATTGAGACTACTC
Source organism: Ameiurus melas (assembly GCA_012411365.1). Taxonomy (NCBI): domain Eukaryota; kingdom Metazoa; phylum Chordata; class Actinopteri; order Siluriformes; family Ictaluridae; genus Ameiurus; species Ameiurus melas. Next base: position 11,863,370 of record CM022774.1, read on the forward strand.
TTACAGAAAAATCATATACATTTCACATGATCATATGTTTGTCGCAAGTGACATATTATGTGAGTCATATGTGACCAGCTGTGAAAAATCTGTGCAAGTGCACGTCAACATGTTATGCCCTGAAATTTTTACGCACTTCAACATGTTACGCCCTTAAATTGCACACGTGACATCATGTGCACAAGGGAATGTGATCGCATGTTGAAAAGAAAATGTGAAAAGAAAAGGGGGCATGGTGCCTTAGTGGTCAGCACGTTTGCCTTGCAGGGTTGAGGGTTCGACTCCTACCTCCACCTTGTGTGCCATCTGTGTGGGGAATTTGCATGGTCTCCCCGTGGTTTCCTCCGGGTACTCCGGTTTCCTCCCACTGTCAAAACACATGCGTTGTAGGCTGATTGGCATCTCTAAATTGTGCGTGAATGTGTGTGATTGTGCCCCCCAATGGGTTAGGATTCCGTCCAGGTTGTCCCCGCCATGATAGGGATACCCCCAACGACCCTGTGTAGGATAAGCAGCAGCCTATATTTACCATGCCAAAGTCCTCATATTTCACAGCAATTTGCCAACAATGACCATTTAAAATGTATTAATGAACAACACATTGTGCTTTTAATCATTTATAGTTACGTTTAATGTTCTGGAACATACACAAGCCAAGTTAGTTCCTGTTATCACTTACAATCTCGAAGCTATAAACTGTTGTTCGATCACCAGCCTCTCTTTTGTACTCTTGTGAAGATAATAACACAAAAACGCCGCTTGACATGTTAGAAAAAAAAATAGAAACAGCCAATCTTTCTGTAGGCTATAGATAATGGATGGATGGAGAGAATCATATATGAAAAAAATGTAAAACGATACACTAAATGTGAAAATAAATGAATCATGAGTAAAGAATTATGTGTGTAAAAAAATGACACGATAAATCAAAAGCAATTGCAGTGCATGTGAAAAATGAATGTGTGAAAATAAATGATTCGACAAATGTGAATAAAATGGCCATGTGAAGTTAAAAGGCACATGTCTGAACTTCAATCATGAAATTTGTCGGACTTTTCTGTACTACTCCAGCAACTACTTCGCCAATTCTAGACAGCAAAACATGATCACAGCTCATCCAAACTTGTGCGATTCATTATTGTACATTCCTTCTACATACAGAATGTATGCAATAATTAAAATAAGCCTTCTAATGTTTCTCAGTGAGGAAGGAATTGTAAAGAAAAAGAAAGACCCAGTGGGGGTTTAATTGCATTAAATGGTAATTACAGCGAGAGATTTCCCCTTCGTGCCCACGACCACAGAGTAGAGCGGCGTCCTCAGGACAAGGAGAGGCGCCTGTCCTATTAAAATCAAAGAGATGGGATCATATCATCTAACCCTCCCCCGTAATCATTGTTCAATCTTCTAAAGTCTTTGCTGTGGATTTTGTAGACGCACGCATGCACGCACACATGCACGCACGCATACACAGATGCACACAACAAAGACAGTCGAGTGAGCCTCTGAGCCTCTCGAATCTTATGATCAATGAAAGCGAGTTTATGCTGGTGCCACAAAACAAATTCCAGAGATTCTGGGCTAATTCAAAAAGTTTCACGGCACATTCTTAAACCCATAAGGCGCAGGGTGCTGGAAATCGAGGCCACCATTCCGTAGCAATCGCTTCCCATTGTCTTCCTCTTTAATCAGCGTTTCTCAGTGGCTTTAAATATGCCTGTGGTGTGCGTGTGCATCTGGGAAAACGCAGCTCTTCTCCGTGCACTGGTCTTAAGCACATCAGAACACCACACAGGCTGTTTGTCTGTACTCAGGAGAGCAGCTCTCACAGAAAACAGCACTCACTTGCCTTAAATGGACACTATATTTTTGGAAAATTATCAATACTGGGGAGACGTCATGTGTCCTGACATACAAGCCAAGTTAGTTCCTGTTATCACTTACAATCTCGAAGCTATAAACTGTTGTTCACTCATCAGCTTTTCTTTTGTACTCTTGTGAAGATAATATAACACAAAAGCACCATTTGACATGTTAGAGAAAAAAATGGAAAGAGCTAATCTTTCTGAACTGAAGACTATCCAATGGAAGAAAACTTACTGGCCGTCACAAAACCCTAACACTGAAGACTCCTTCCTTAAATGGTCAATAATCCGTTCCTTACAGAAAACCTCACCAGATGGATGGATGGATGTAGCACTTTATTAATCCCAGAGGTAAATTCACAGATTACAGCAGCAAGCAAAAAGTGTAGTGAGCAAGCAAGAAGTATACAATAAGTAGTTAAAATAAACATATTCAATATAAAAATTCTAAAATATATAAGTATGGAATATACAGTAAAGTAAATGTAACCATATAATCCACTGACTCAGTCATACCAATGACAATACACTTTTCTCTGTTAAATAATAATGTTTTAGTTTGTTTGTTTGGTTTTATTGTTGTTGTGTTCCTTTTATTTACTGCATTCTTATGAGATTTGCATTACTGCAAATAATCTCATAGTATTTTGTAAATATGGAAATATTTAATTTGCAGTGCCCTGATTAAAGACAACTTATTCAATAATAAATATATAATATATTTTTTGTTTATTCTAATACAACTCTATTCTATTCTATTCTATTCTGCGTGTCTCTATAAAATCTTTAAATGCATTGATATGCAAATTGTCACGATGAATAAATTAATATGCAAATTTATTACGTCATTTATTACGTCTATTACGCCATCTGGTAACTTCTAGCGATTTCTTTTTAGCATGCAATAGGTAGAAATAAGCGAACTACTCTCAACATAAGGTTTAGGACCCACTCTACTCCCTGACTCATGGAACTTATATTCAAGTGGTACAACTGGCTGCATCTCTCTCGGTCCTCCCACAGGAATGCAGAAGGGCAGTTGTGTGAGAATAGGGAATACCTTGAGAAACCCTGATGTGTCAAACTTGAAATTCAAAGCTTTTTTTTTTCCTCTTACTCCCACTGGGTTATTGTGTGACCAAGAGCCACATCAGAGTCAGGGTTGGACATGTGCAGCCCTGACTTTACAGACTAGAGGACACCGCTCTGGTTTATTCTGGTTTACATACAGAGATTATGAGCATGAATAAGCTTTATGAGGTGTCATAAATTACATTTTCAAAAGAGGTTGTAGGGCAGCCTATGTCCGCCTGCCTTCTCTGTGGTTTTGAGAGGCCACCATGAAGCCTTTTGTGCTGTTTGGCTTCACCATGGGAAAATTCTTTAAACAAATGTCACCCTGCGACCCCTCCATGTAAAAACACTTCTGAGAGCTGTGGATTGTGCTGCACGGGCATGCTGTGGTCCGCAGGAACGTTGTGTTTTCTTTATCTCGGTCCACATTTTTTTTTTAAAGAAGCTATTTTCAGACTGGAAGGAAGCAAACAAACGTTTGTTTCATGGAAACAATCATCTCAGAGCAGACAAGGTGGAGTGAGTGAGTGGATCGACACTCTGGCTAGACCGCAGCGTGGGTAAGTAAAGAATAGAACCATTTTGTGTTTTCACATAAACAAAATATTTGTCTTTCTTTTGAACACAATTCAGTGGATGCTTCACTACACTTTCATTTGAATATTACCATCTCCGCTGAATGGGATACAGAACTTGTATAGGACCAATGTTTCATGGATTTTGCACCCCCTTCTGGTGGTGGAAGATACAATGCAGTGTGTTGTAGGTAATAATAATAATAATAATAATAATAATAATAATAATAATAATAATAATATTATTATTATTATTATTATTATTATTGTTGTTGTTGTTGTTATTGTTGTTGTTGCTGTTGTTGTTTTCATACAATTTAGTAAATGCAAAGAGAATACAATGATAAATTGAAATAAACGCATTACAAAGGAAGATTTTTTTTATGTCAGATCACACGGAAAAACAAAATAATCTCAATGTTACATTATATTTTAAAGATATCCCCCCTTCACCCCCCAAAAAAAACAATCCCAATCTTTCATAATCACTGTGACAGTAGCAAGTTCACATGACAATTTACATACCCAGGGTTAGCTGGGTTTGTACTGTCATTCGGGGTCATTGTACTCACTGACTACTTTAAATATGTTTAAACAGCCTTTATGTTTCTGTATTGTCCATCCATCCATCTTCAACCGCATATTCCTGCTTCAGGGTCGCGGGGAACCTGGAGCCTATCCCAGGAAGCATCGGGCACAAGGCAGGGTACACCCTGGACAGGGTGCCAGTCCATCACAGGGCACAATCACATACACACTCACACACCCATTCATACACTACGGACAATTTACCAAACTGCCAATCAACCTACCATGCATGTCTTTGGACTGGGGGAGGAAACCGGAGTACCCGGAGGAAACCCCCGCAACACGGGGAGAACATATTGTGTTCTATTTATTTTTTTATGCTAGTAAATGGTGGTAAAATTGGGTCTAACCACCAAAGACCCTGTGAGTTATAATGCGATGTTTCTTTCTTCATGTTAAGAGAGGTAGAGAACCTCCACTGGGTCTCGAGTAATATTTTACATCAACCTAAATATGTTAGGGTTAGCAGATAAACCTTCACAATGTCTGACCCCGCCCCCTACAACGGACCCTTAAGCGTGTGACGTCATTTCTCCTGTGAGGTTACTTGGATAACGGAAGTGGCTAAATCTTAGCAATGAAAATAGCTTTGGAAGTTTTGGGGAATAACTAGCGAATCCGTCGGAATTATATAGACTTTGATTTGCGGAGGTAAGGAGTTTACAAAATCTGTGTTCCGGATAACTCACTTTGATTTTTTTTTAAATCAATGGAAACAATAGGATAATTGTATTACTAGTTAGCATGCTAGCGTGGCTAGCGTAGACCCCTTGTTTACAAAGAAAGGTGTGAATTAGCTGGGGAACTGTTCCAGAGACTTATCCCAATGTCTGGCTGTGGTTACGTTTTATATGGTCTTACACACTATTAAATGTGGTGTAATGAATTATTATATACTTTAGAGCTGCTTGAAGAAAACCGAATGCCGTCTAAAGATAAGAGGGTCTTGTTTATACGACTCCAATGAGCAGTCTCCTAGATAAAGCTCAGTGGGGAGATATACACTGTCCACAATCCTCCTAATAAATAACCAGAAATCAGTCTTCATAATATTCACTCATCTTTAGTAAGCTCTTCTTACTGGTCAGGGTCTTGGTGAATCCCGAGCCTCTCCCAGGAACACTGGGAGTCAAGTGGGAATACGAAACACACACATTCACACCTAGGGTCAAGATCGAGTCGCCAATCCACCTACTGGCGTGGTTTTGGGACGTGGGTAGAAATCACTGCAAGTCCACATAGAAACAAGGAGAACGGACGAAACGGCACACACGCACAGACCGTAACCCTTTAGAACCACCGTTCTGCCCCGAACATATAGGTGCACAAGTTTGTCACTATTTTCCGCCTCAATAAAAAAGGACCACCGTAGGACTACCACTGGCCGGATATTATTAGAGAAATCCAGATGTAGGTTTAGACAGAGACAACAATGATAAACTACCTGAGGCAACGAACCCTGTCGAGGAATCAGACGCTCTTCTGAGCAACACCCAATAGTGAGATTGTAAAACATTAGTCTTCAGAGTTGTATAATGTAGACACATGCTGCTTATTTGTGGAGTTTGTATGTTCTCCCCATGTTTCGGGGGTTTCCACCGGGTACTCCGGTTTCCTCCGCCAGTCCAAAGACATGCGTTGTAGGCTGATTGACGTGTGTGTGTGTGTATGTGTGCGCGAGCGAGTATGATTTTGCCCTGTGATGGGGTGTACCCATCCAACCCTCCAACCCTGTGTAGGATAAGCAGTATGGACAATGGATGAATGCAAAAAAAAACCTAACACTCATGCAAATAGGCCATGGTCTAACAAATCCAGTGAATTATATATGAGTGTTACAGGTTAGAATTTTTTTGTGTGTTTAATGGCTTCATGTTACCTTGTCTTTCACTGATAAGGGTGCATTTTAAGCCCAGCTGTTTTGCTAGGATTTATAAACTCTCGCTGCCGGCTTGTGAACAGTCTATAAAGTTCATCTATATGGCTGGTGTACCTGATAAAATGGCAGACGAGAGTTTCAGTGTATGTATAATCAACTCGGTGTACCTATACTGTAATTTTGGGGTGGTGTCAATAAATCTGCTTCATGTTGGGTCACATTACACTCCCTCATCTATGGCACCCGCCCCTGTCGTTCTTCCTCTTTTCCTAATCTCCTTGGTACTCGTTTCTCTTTTGACTATGCCTGTGCTTGAATTTACATGTGTCATGGCTTTTCACTTATTTGTTTCCCTCTGTTTGGCACAGAAAAAACTCCTGCCTGTATGTATAGGGACAAGATGGAGGTTCCCTCTTATCACTCCAAGCTTTTGTGTGAGCTGAACGAACAGCGTAAGAGGGACTTCTTCTGCGACTGCAGCATCATCGTAGAGGGCCGTGTGTTCAAGGCGCACAGAAACATCCTCTTTGCGAGCAGTGGCTATTTCCGGGCTCTGCTGGTGCATTACTTGCAGGATAATGGCCACAGGCATAGCACAGCTTCTCTGGACATTGTCACAGCAGATGCCTTTTCACTCATTCTGGACTTTCTGTACTCTGGTCGTCTAGACCTGCGTACCGATAACGTGATCGAGATCATGTCCTCAGCCAGCTACTTGCAGATGACGGACGTAGTGAACTTTTGCAAAGGCTACATCAAATCATCGTTGGAGATCTGTAACAGGGAGAAAGAGGGCCAGAGGGAAATATGCAGAGAGAGGGAAGGACCTGCTGACAGTGGTACATCAGCTTCAGTCTCCAGTGGTCCTGCAGCATCCACTTCCCAAACGGACCGGGGAACCCCACAGAGTATGGAGATGCCCAATTCCGGTGAGGCGTCCTCTGATATTCCCTCCACACCAGCTGCTACCAGTAGTAAAGACTCAGAGAGCGAAAACTCACAGGGAGGATTCTCCAACCAGCCTCCCACCAGTGCTGCTGTTAAGAGCAACCCAGCGCAAGACGCAGTCAACCCATCATCTTCAGGGATGCTCGTCATGCCTGTGCACGCCAAGATTAAATTTGACCCTGATGAGGAAGGTGAGTGTTCACTTGAAGCTAAGGACATGGACCTGTATGAAAACCCAAGCAATGGTGAAGACAGAACTCTCAGCTCAAGTCCTGCACCTAGCAGTGAGCCAACATCTCTGCCGCCGTACCCCAATTATCAGATGAAGCAGTATGTAGATGTGCTGCTACGTGGAGGAGCGAACTCTCACCGCGAGGAGCTTGTGCCTCATTTTGGCCACAGTTTGGGAAGCAGTAATATGATTGGTCGAGTAGATGAAGGACTAGGTCATGGAGGCACCTGTAGTATGGAGATCCAAAGCGACTGGTATGTGGAGGATGCAGGTGAGAAATTGGCTTATACTTAGGGTTATAAGTATATTATTATTATTATCACCTTTTTTTGTGTGTGTGTTAAACTTGATTAACACATGCTTAATCATAAAATGACAGTTTTCTACTCAGGGAGGCTACACAAGTGTCCATTCTGCCCGTACACGACCAAACAGAAGGGCATTCTGAAAAGGCACATCCGTTGTCACACAGGGGAGAGGCCATACCCTTGTGAAATTTGCGGAAAGCGTTTCACTCGACAGGAGCATTTACGCACACATGCTGTCACCGTAAGTCCAAGATCTGTGTTCAAATCAGTTTCAGTCTGAAAACATTTCTAGTCATGAGATTTCAGGACCTGCCTTTTTTTTTCTTTTCTTTTTAAAAAACAAACAAACATATCCCAAAGATTGTGATCTTGTTGTTGAGGGACTTGTGTATATTGGTAACCCTAATGGGCTCTGTTACCAGGGATTTAAAGCTCTCAGAAGGGTGATTCTTGGTGAATAGATCTTCAAACAGTGTAGGGTAAACATGATGACATGGTCCTGTGATTACACCAACATACACAAGCCAGAATTAGGATAGTGCCCGCAGATGAGCAGTTGGTGACCGGGCCATCCAAGTAACCCATTTAGCCATCTGGTGGTCTCGCCACTTAGAAAATGAAGGGTGGGGGTCACCCTGCCTATCAGGCAGAAGGCATGTGATGGAGACTCTAAGAAGGACTAGACCCTTGCAGTAGAAACAGGCTTTTGGAACGTGGCCCCGAGGCAGGCCCTGGACTCACCGGAGAGTTTATATGTCACAGCTGGCTTGGGAATGTCTGAGGCTCCCCCAGGAGGAGCTGGAATCTATATCTGGGGATAGAGAAGTCTGGAGGGACTTTCTCAACCAGTTTCCACCATGACCCCAACTAGGAAAAGCTAAGTAAAAATGATTTGATGGGAAAAAAAAATTATATATATATATTCTGCAGTGAGATCTTGTATTTGTAGCTAACCATGCATTATATTTATACATAGCTACACGCTCAATGAAAACTTCTGATTGTTAATCTGCCATGTATGTTGTGATAGATAAAAAAAAAAAAAAAACTTAACCCTAATACAAATCTGCTTGTCCTGGGCTAGGACACCCCTGTGCACCCCGACTACTAACCTTGTATATATTTGCCCTTGTTCTGACAGGTCCATCGTGCAACCTGGCCCATCGTGTGTAAGGGCTGCAGGCGCGTCTTCTCTGGAGCCGTGTCTCAGGGTCTGAAGCGCTTTGGCCTTTGTGACAATTGTACTTGTGTCACTACAACTAATGAGGACTCTCCTTCCATGAGCCTGAGCAGCCAGTCTGTGAGTGTGGAACAGGCCACGACTGACTCGGATTGGCCCATCTTCATGGTGGACGGGGACGAGGAACCCAGTGCTGGCGCTGGGGAAGCGGACGATAAGAAAGACCTCCAGAGACAGCTTGCAGAGGGGGGAGGTCTCCTGTAGGCATCAAGAAACATACTGGTGTTCCCGATGGCTTCTCCCTCATTGTCCTTACTAAAGGTTTAGTAAACAGACCAAGCTGTCAAGGTTTGGAGAGACAGATCTTCCAGAGACACTGTTGATGTACACTACAAATGTATAGACAGATCCTGATATTCATTGTTCTGAAAAAAATCATCTTGTTTGGCCTGATGCCGATTAGTACGAGTACTTAATGTAAGTACTGAACTGTAATGATGTTTACGGGTATGTAGTGTTTTAAGAACCAAATTTCCACAGTTCTGGTTGAATCAACTGATTGAATTCCATAAAAAAATGTGTTAATATAATTTAGTAATTATTAAATGATAACTGCTTTAAAAGGTACAGCAATCAGTGTTTGTATTTTGATCATGCCGATAACAAAGTCATCTTAAAGCTGCACATATTTATTGAGTGTCAAGATGGAACATTTGGGTAGGTGTAAAAGAATTACCATACACAATCTTAAGGGAATCTGAAATACTGTCTGAGTCATTTTATATAGATTCATGCTTCTCAAAGTTGGGTCCGGTGGCCCCCAGGGGTCTTAAAGCACAACTAGGGGGTCCAAAACTTTGTTTTAATTTTATTACAGTGGTGTACACCACACCATGGTCAAAGTTATTGTGCCTAGAAATAATGTTGAATGGAATCTAATGATAGTAAAAAAAATAGTTCTATGGGTGGAAGGTTCTGAAATAAAAAAAAAAACTCTATAAATAGTAAAAACATTATTGTACACATTTAACTAATGTGTGCCATTTTTTGTCAAGTTAATCTGTACTGAGATGGGTTTTTTTGTGATATTTGGACTAAATCACCAAAGGCTAATGTACATTATATTTCTAATTTAAATTGTTTATCTCGCTTATAGGGCTGAAATCATCATGAAATTTTTGCTCGATTTTGAAGTCAGTTATTTATCATAATTAGACAATTTATCTAGACAATTTTGCACTTTATTATTTTAAATAAACAGAAAACAGGCTTTTTCATGTTGCTTGAAATCTTTCTTTTAAATGTATAAATCTTTGAATTGACATAAGACATATTCTTTGTAATATTAATATAATGTATCTTTAAAAGTGTTTCATTTAAATACAATTCGACCCGAATACCTTTAACAAGCCACCATAGTATGTACCGTAATCATGACTCACACGTCCATCCAAATTGGTCTAGTGATCTTTAGTTTTGCGCATGTAGCCGAATGGAATCGAGGTGTTTGGGAGGAAGATGGCATAATCGTCTGAACATGGTGTGATTATCCGACACATGCACCACAGTCACAGTCTTACTTGATTCCAATATCATTCATTGTGCAGCCCTATTCTACTGAATGTTTCTACAGTGTAAATGTGACACTTTTTTTTTTTTTTTTTTTTTTGAGTGTTTCAATACATGAAAGTGTTTCTCAGCATTTACAGCAGCCTTTAATGACATTTTGAAAGTTTCTATAAATTTGGGATCTGAACTGTTACTGCTTCAATCATAAAACCCACAAGTCTCTGAAAGGAGAACTGATATTTATGGGTGCAGTTACAGGGGAGGTGATGTCTGACCAAAGTGCAACTTTTTATTATTATTATTATTATTATTATAACTTTAATTTTTATTTATGTTTATATGTAACTTTTGCTGTATGCTCACCTTTTGTTGTATGCCATGAAAGGTTGCAGCCTTATTATAAAATAACATGCATTGAAAATAAATTCTGACCTGTAATACTGAGCTTTAATGTATTCACGTGTATTCAAACACCTTAATGCTTTGTATGTATGGGACACATACTTTGTTCATTTCAGGACAATCAGATTCTTTCAACAAGTTACATTTTGTCAAGTCAATACATTTTTAAGGACAGAATGCATGCCTTTCAATTAATACAAGAAATCTGTTTAAGTGGCTGTTTAATGCCGTGTAAGGCTAAAACACCGAACTCAGAAAACATCCCTTAAGTCTGATGATGTCAAATCAACATGGCTGCTCACATCAACGGTAAACAAAGTAGCACTTCTTTACTTTTAAATGACTTGTGCTGTATATACACTGGTGTTTGCTTTAACGATCAACATACAGACATTAAAATTTTATTGGTCTCTCTTACATACACACCTATGCACAGTAGGACATGCAGTGAAATGCTGTTTTTTGACATAAAATAGAATTTACATATAACAGAATTTACTTATAAACGTATATAAAAAATATAAGGGATATAAAAGATTGGTGTCAGCAACAGTATGACTATTTGGAATAAGGTGCAGATATGTGCATTCATTTGTTAGATCTATAGCACTGACTATAGTTTGCTGTACTGAAAAGGTAAATATATATCACTCCTTACTGAAAAGATTGTTGCTAACAAAAGATGAACGTGGAGGTTTAAATTCTTTCCCCCCCATTTTGTACCTCGAACACATGGAGATATAAAATGATATAATTCTGTGTTCTGACTCCCCACATCCGAGTTCATTTAAATGCCGCATAAGGATAAAGCAATGTTGCAATGTTATGCAAACTGGTGATTGG
>CM022774.1:11879832-11897332 GCA_012411365.1 Ameiurus melas
TATCATCGGCATATGCAGATAATTTAACAACAGTGTCACAACCAGTAAGGGTCACACCTGAAAGGGACTGTCTTAGTTTGTGTAGCAGTGGCTCTATGGCCAAGGAGTACAGCATGCCAGAAAGTGAGCAGCCTTGCCTAACTCCTCTCTGGACCTTAAAAGGAGAACTCAAGCCACCGTTGATCTTCAAAATACTCTCAATGTCACTGTACAAGACTCGCACTATGTGTACAAAACCCGAGCTGAACCCGAAGGCATCTAGTGTCCGCCACAAATACTGGTGTTCAACCCTGTCAAAAGCCTTTTCCTGATCTAGGGAGAGCAAGCAGAATTCACAGCCCAACGACTTGGAAAGGCCCATAAAGTCCCGAATTAGGATGATGTTATCAGATATCAACCTGTTGGGTATGCAGTACGTCTGATCGACATGAACAACATGTTCTATTACTTTTCTCAGCCTCATGGCTAATACCTTTGATAAAAGTTTATAGTCTGTGCTGAGAAGAGCTACTGGTCGCCAGTTTCTAATCTCCTGTAAGTCTCCCTGTTTAGGGAGAAGAGTGAGGATCGCTCTCCTGCAGCTCACTGGTAGTCGTCCCTTGTTCAGACTGTCTCTGAGAACGAGCAATAGATCCTCTCCGATCACAGGCCAGAATGCCTTATAAAAGTCTGCAGGGAGACCATCAATACCGGGCGCTTTACCGTTTTCTAAGCTCTGCAACGCAGAAAGTAGCTCACCTGCAGTGATTTGAGCTTCTAGTTCTGCATTGACTTCCTCGGAGACCTTGGGCAATCCCTCGTAGAAGGATTGCGCCACCCCTGGTTTCTCTCGAAACTCTTTCCTAAAAAGCTTCTCATAAAACGCGACCGCACACTTACGAATCTCTGCAGACTCCTGTAGCAGCTGCCCCGTGCTGGATCGCAGAGAGTGCATCAGTTTCCTCTGCCCATTCCTGTGTTCGAGGCCAAAGAAGAAGTGAGAGGGTGCATCCATCTTAACTATATTTTTGTGACGCGATCGAACCAGAGCGCCCTGGGCAGAGAAACCCAACAGGTTAGATAGAGCTGATTTTGTCCTCTGGAGACTTTTAAAATGCTCACTTTTTCTAGTGGATTCTGCCAAATCCTGCAACTTCCCTATTTCATTCTCCAGATTTTTCATGGCCTCCGTCATGTCTCTTGTGACATTGAGAGTATACTGCAGACACAGCTGCTTGATTTTTCCTTTCCCTATGTCCCACCACTGTTGTAGAGAATTGTATTCAGATTTTGTGTTCCTGTAACTCTCCCAAAAATACCCTAGGATGTCCCTAAACACGTTATCGGACAACAGGGACACATTGAAATGCCAATAAGCGCTATTACATTTCGTGTCCTTAATGAAGATGGAACATTGGACCAGGGAATGGTCCGAGATGCCAACCGGGAGTATTACACAGCTTTTGAGCACGTTGGTTTGATGAGCAGAGCAATAGAACCTATCGAGTCTTGCCAAAGACAAAAAATTGTCTTTTGCATGGGCCCAAGTGTACTGGCGTCGAGTGGAGTGGAAAAACCTCCAGATGTCACAAAGATCATTCGCCTCTATTACTTTAATCATACATCCCTTACTGGCTCCATGTGGCTCTGGGTGGTTTCTATCCAGCACTGCGTTTGCAGTGCAGTTAAAATCACCACCCAGGAACATGTAACCGTTATCGCTACAATTATTAACAACAGTGTTTAAAGTGTTTAAAAAAACTACCCGTTCCGTACCTACAGTTGGAGCATAAACATTAATGAAATACAATTTGACATTTTCATATACAGCTTGTATTTTGATCAGCCGACCCTCAACGATTTCCTCAGTTACACACGAGATGGGTAGAAAGTCTCTAGAGAACAAAATACCTACTCCACCGCTTGTACTGCTGTTGTGACTAAGAAAGAGTTCCCCATCCCATTCCTTCTTCCATGCAGTCTCGTTTTCAGCTGTGCTGTGTGTTTCTTGTAAGAAAATAACGTTCAGTTTCTTGGCCTTAAACAGGCTGAAGAGGGCTGCTCTCTTCGCATCCTCTCTCGCACCATTTATATTTAAGGATCCGATCTTTAAATTACTCATGGTAAGTATTAAGCTGCTCTGAAAGCAAAAACGTGAGATTCATGCATGATAGGGAGAAGCAAGATGTGAGAAACTCAGTCATCACCTGCTAATATCCCCCTAGCTCTTGTCATCAGTTTCTTGAGACGGAAGACATCTTGATCAGTAAAGATTGGTTGATCGGTACCTTCTAAGTTTCCTATATGCATTTTTGCCGAATCAATGAACGATTCTAAATCTGGGAACCTATCCTCCGTTTCAATACCACGCTTGCCTTTCGTGTGGTCTAAAAAATCCTTGATTTCAGTAGCGGAGTAAGCACCTTCTACCACCATCTGAGAGTCTCCACGTTCATCCCCTGACTGAGACGAACAGTCCATTAAGTTAACCTTTGACATTCTTGCAGTTTTCACAGTTTTTCCAGTATTAGATTTATTTTCCGTTTTTTTCCTCTTAGTGGATAATTTAGGAAGGTCATCAACTATGAGAGCCTCTTCCTCATCAGCCAACACTGACTCTGCCACACTAGTTGCGGTGTGACCAACGTCCACCTCCACTTCTGACCCACCCTGTGTTATCTGTTCTCCTTCTAAGTTACCCGTCACCTCATTCTCCTGACCGCTAACGTCTCTGTTTTCCCCCTGTGAGGCCTGCACGCTCCCCTGCGGGTCGTCCGGTACCGAGGCCCTGCTTTCGGCTCTATCAGGCGGCGGTTCCTCTATGTGAGCAGCCGCCCGACTCTCACCTGCTCTCTCCGGGCACGAGCGGATCACGTGTCCCACAGCGCCACACCTGAAACACTTCATCGTCTCTGATGTTACGTGTACGTTATAGTCAAAGCCATCGAGTTTAAATTTAAACACCGAGTTCAGTTCCTGATCGCTCTTTTTAAGGACCATGTGCACCTGTCTCCTGAAAGACATGACGTCTTTGAGGTGAGGGGAATTATGGCTGATGGGAATCATTTTAATCGGAGACACTAGTTTGCCGTAGCGCTCCAGCTCTTTTGCCAAAAGTTCCATCTTAAGAAACGGGGGTACATTCGAGATAATGACCTTTTTAGCGGGATTTACGAGGGACAAAACTGTGACGTAGGAACCATTAATCACCACTCCGTCCACCAGTAACTGATTCACCTTATCCACATTGTCGAGGAAAATCACCACAGCGCTGTTCATTCTAGACGCAGCTTTAATACACTCATAACCTACTGCCTCACCGACCGCTAAACAACACTCCTCCACCGAGCACCCGTCGGGGGGAGACAGTTTAATGGCGTGTCGGCGAGTCAGTTTGTGGAACTGAAACTGTTCACCTGCCGCCATGCTGACCGGGCACGCGGACCCGCCGCCTCCACCAAACACACCCAAATACACCACCACCGTAAGAAAAAGAAGATCGGAAAACTCACACACTCCACCACGTTCACTCAGCACTCACTCAAACAAGGAAAATAATAGAAAATAGCTTAAAGCTTAGAGAATCTGAAAGAGAGGCAATAGCTCTCACACACGCAATCTCACACTACCACACCCACACAATACACCAACTTCTAAGAAAAAGAGAGAGATAGATAGAGAGAGAGAAAAAAGAGATTCGTTTCAGAGAGGAGAAAAAGAGAGAGTGTGTGATTCGTTTCAGAGAGAGAGTTGATTCGTTTCAGAGGAGAGAGAAGAGGTGATGTAGTGTGGATTCGTTTCAGAGAAGGTTGGTTTCAGAGAGAGAGAGAGATTCGTTTCAGAGAGAGAGAGAGAGTGTGATTCGTTTCAGAGAAGAGAGAGGGAGGAGAGTGATGGATCGTTTCAGAGAGAGAGAGAGAGAGAAAGTGTTCTTTCAGAGAAAAAAGTGGATTTTAAGAGAGAGAAGTGATTGTTTCAGAGAGAAATTGATTCGTTTCAGAGAGAGAGTGATTAGTTTAGAGAGAGAGAGTGATTCGTTTCAGAGAGAGAGAATAATTCTTTTCAGAGAGAGAGAGGAGAGAGAGAGAGAGATTCGTTTCAGAGAGAGAGAGAGAGGATTGTTTCAGAGAAAAAAGTGATTCGTTTGAGAGAGAGAGGAGATGATTCGTTTCAGAGAGAGGAGTGATTCGTTTCAGAGAGAGAGAGAGAGATTCGTTTCAGAGAGAAAAAGAGAGAGAGTGATTCGTTTCAGAGAGAGAGAGAGAGGAGAGAGAGATTCGTTTCAGAGAGAGAGGAGAGAGAGAGAGAGAGAGAGAGATTCGTTTCAGAGAAGTGCGTTTAGAGAGATATTCGTTTCAGAGAGTGATTGGTTTCAGAGAGAGAGAGAGAGTGATTCGTTTCAGAGAGGAGAGAGAGAGAGAAATATCGTTTCAGAGAGAGAGAGAGAGAAATTCGTTTCAGAGAGAGGTAGAGAAGAGAGAGTGATTCCTTTCAGAGATAGATAGAGAGAGAGAGAGAGAGAGAGAGAGAGAGAGAGTGATTCGTTTCAGAGAGAGAGAGAGAGAGAGAGTGATTCCTTTCAGAGATAGATAGAGAGAGAGAGAGAGAGAGAGATTCGTTTCAGAGAGAGAGAAAAGGGTGTGTGTGATTCGTTTCAGAGGGAGAGAGAGATAGAGTGATTCGTTTCAAGAGAGGAGGGGGGGGGAGGGAGAGAGTGATTCCTTTCAGAGAGAGAGAGCGAGAGAGAGAGAGTGATTCCTTTCAGAGAGAGAGAGAGTGATTCCTTTCAGAGAGAGAGAGAGTGATTCGTTTCAGAGAGAGAGAGAGAGATTTTAATTACATTCTGTTGAAATGAACGAAATGACAAAAAAATAAATGCTGAACGTGATTCAAAGATCCGAGTCAGTAAAATGATCCGAACTTCCCATCACTACTGTGTTAAATGCTAAATGCGTAAAAGCGGCGCAGTAACGACGCACCAAACGCGCCCAGAAAAACCATGTGATCGACGTGGAAAGAGTCATATGACCACCGTAAACCACCACAGCGAACAAACAAAAAAAAACCTGTCGAGTCTACATTCAAATTCCGGTTATTAGGATGTTTCATTGTTCTCTCGGGAGGTTGTCACACGGAAGATCACGTGCACCTGCATTCGAATATCTTGCTCGATCGAGTGGTTACAGGTTGCAGTAAACTCGCCCCCCAGTCCTCCTCACCTGCTGCTGTTCCGGATTAAACGATGCTGTGGACGCCGCTGCTGTGCGCCGTGTGCTGCGCGTTGGTCAGCGGAGAGCGCTACAAGCCCAACTGGAAGAGTCTGGACGCCAGACCTCTTCCTACATGGTACGACGAGGCCAAGTTCGGGCTGTTCGTCCACTGGGGGGTGTTTTCAGTACCGGCTTTCGGCAGCGAGTGGTTCTGGTGGTACTGGAAGGGTGCACTGGATCCTTCATACATCCTCTTCATGATGAAGAATTATCCTCCGGGCTTCACATACGCGGAGTTCGCACCGCAGTTTAACGCGCAGTTCTTCGAGCCAGACTACTGGGCGGAAGTGTTCGAGGCTTCCGGCGCCAAGTGAGTAGTAGAGCGTTCTTTTACTGTTATGACCTGCTGTAATGAGATGCAGAGCTTCTGGAAGCGTTCCTGAGGAATCTGATCCCATTTTTTGTTTGTGTGCTTCCACCGCCTTTATCAAACCCCTCACTCCGACACTTTAAAGTGTGTGAGAGTGATGTTTGCCATCGCAGCCCTGTGACGGCTTCAGAATCAGAATGATTTCAATACAGTCTTCTTTTGTCAAAGGTGTTCTTAAAGGCTATCTGAAAAAGTATAATATAAACTAAGAATGAAAACTTAAAAAAAAAAAAAAAAAAAGTGTTCATCTCCTCTATGTATGGAGACTTTTTGGACACCCTGTAGATTATATCAGAACTTTTTCTACTCTCAATGTGAAATTACAATGTAAAAAACATTCAGAAACGTATTAAAATAAATAAATAATAATTCCTACTAGGATAACCTGGTTGTGTAACTATGCACACCCCTAAACTAAAACTTTTGTTGAAGCACCTTTTGATTTGATTTTTTTTTCCACCACCCAGTCTATCAGCATGGCACATCTTGACTTAGCAATATTGTCCCACTCTTTCTCACCAAAACATTCCAGATCCATCAGAATGTAAGGGTATCTCCTGTGGCCAGCCTGCTTCAGGTCTCCCCAACAACACAACTCTGAGATGTACTATGAACTCAGGCCTAATGTAGCAAGTCCTGCTCATGTTACACAAGAGAACCTGTAGATATAATCGAGTATTAGGAAACATAGAGCAACTATAAAGCCAAAACACTCGTACCTGGTAGTATGCGAGTGTTTATTTTTGCACCCCAGAATAAACCCTATATAATCACACTCTGGATGTAACATACCCGGTTCATCTAGGGAACACCTATTAATGTGGTGTTAGTACCAGTTATTCAGAACCAGTTCAGTTTACTATAATAACCTGTTCTAAGTGTTTTGTTTCTGAACTTGTTACACCACACAGGTATGTTGTTTTCACTACGAAACACCATGAAGGTTTCACTAACTGGGGCTCGCCAACGTCGTGGAACTGGAACTCTGTTGATAACGGGCCTCACAGGGACCTCGTCGGAGAGCTGGGGACTGCCATCAGGAAGAGGTGTGTGCAGGAGATGCCAAATTGTTATGGAAATTAGACAACACTCACAGACTTGTCCTGAAAGTAAAAAGGTTTCTTACAGAAAGATGATTAATGCAGGATAGAATAATGAAAGTGCTCTGAAGCCCTTGTACTAAACCACATCTATCTATCCATCTGTCTATCTATCTATCTATTGTAGCGGGATGGGCGATGCACAGAGACACGGAGGCGGAAGTAGAGCAAAAAACTCAGGCTTTATTCTTGGTTTGGTAGAGTGTAGGTCCGGGGGGCGTGTGTGTAGGTCTGCGGGGCCGGGCTGGCGCCGTGACGCTCGCGGGGGCGTGTCGGGGGAATCCCGGAAGAAGCCTCGGGGTTCTCGGGCATTCCCTCGGCGCTGCGCGTCGTCTCGGCCGGCGCGGTCCTCTTCCGTGTCGGTGCCTTCCGCCGAAGTGGAGAGAGAGAGAGAGAGAGAGAGAGGGAGAGAGAGAGGGAGAGGTAAGCTTTTTAACAGGGAGTACGGGTACTCAACTTTCCCGGGGCGGAAGGGCGTCCTTTTATTTCCGCCATTCGGGTCGCGAGTGGTGGAATTCTTCCGTCCGATCCTCCAATCCCTGGACGGTACGGCATCGGTGGGTCCTCCCCGGCATGGCGTCCTTTCCGGTTGACGCAAGGCCCACCGCGGGGCTGCCTGCTTCGTGCCGGTACGGCAGTTGGAAAAGGAGCGATTCTCTTTACCCTCGCGCCGAGTGTCAGTCCGTCGCGACTCTCTCTCTCTCGCTCTCTCTCTCTCTCTCTCTCTATCGCAGAGCATTATTCTGTGTACTGATAAGAAGCTGTTTGAGGCAGTTCGAACAGGCTTTGTTATAGGGTCTTGGAAGATGTTTAGACGAACCTTGAACAGAAGAACATGTTTGTGTCTCTGTAAGCAGATAAACATTCTGTACTGGTCTCGGTGACATGACATGGCCTTCTTATTTGTTATCCTCTGATGAGAATGAAAAAGAACAAGAACAAAACTATTACAAAGTAAAAATGAGTAATTTCCCTCACAATACAAATTTATACCACAGTGCTGTTGAATCCTCAATTCTGATTGGCCAGTATGTCAGGAGTTCTTAAAGTAGTTGTAACTGCAAAGTTTATATTAATCTTTTTCTAATAACTTATCGTTTCTATAGTAACAACTCAATCACAGGGACTTGTGTGATGGAGACAGATGCGTAGCCCTAAATTTTTACTCGAGTACAAGTAAAATTACTTATAAAGATGATTACTCAAGTAATAGTGAAAGTATTAATATTAATAATGGCTTGAGTAAGAGTAATAAAGTATCCAATGAGAACTTACTAGTTAATTGTAATCTTGGACTACATGGAGAACTGTAAGTCACACCTCTCATTGAAAGTCTGTCTGTTCTGTTCAAAAAGTTACTCCAGTAAATGTAGCGCATTATGTGCTAAAATGAGAGGCTGGTGAGGAAAAGACTGTTGATGGTCAGACTGTTGATAGTGATAACAGGAACTAACTTGTTTTGCAAATGCAACACGTATATCTTTTATTAAATAAAATAACCTGTTAGTCTGGGTAAAATACTGAAAAGTAATAACACACTGCTGATATTGGAAAATAGACAACTTTGGGGTAGTAATAGTAATTTTGACACATCAGGGCACATCACTCCACCCCATACTTGATTAATGTCCTTAATGTCCTTAATGTCCTTGTACTGACATTGACATGTTTATGAACACTTCCTACAGGTCTCTGCACTACGGACTTTACCACTCCTTGTATGAATGGTTCAATCCCCTGTACCTAAAAGACAAGAAGTCAGGCTTTAAGACCCAGGAATTTGTTTATACCAAAGTCTTGCCAGAGCTCGTTGACCTTGTCACAAAGTAAGCTGGAGCAGTCACACACTCTCATCACATGTAAAATGGGTATAAAACACTAAAACATCGTTAACAGAAATTCAAAGATAAGAGAAATGATCACGCATGCTTTTATTGATTGTTCTTTACTTAAGCTAGTCATTTGCCATGCCATCCTATTTCAGCCTTTATATTGTACCAAGCAGCGTTTATTAGCTAATGACACCTTTTAATATTTTCAGGTACAAGCCAGAGCTGATCTGGTCAGATGGGGACTGGGAAGCCCCTGACACTTACTGGAACTCCACTGATTTTTTAGCCTGGCTTTACAATGACAGTCCAGTGAAGGTGGGAAAATTAGCCTGTGTAGGATATACAGTACATGATAATTGGATTTAAACTGGATCTTTATGTTGTAACTCTGTTTCTGCAGGATGTAATTGTGGTGAATGACAGATGGGGGAACGGAACCTACTGTAAACATGGTGGTTACTACAACTGTGCTGATAAGTTCACTCCATCCACAATGCCCAAGCACAAATGGGAGAAATGTAATTCAATAGACACGTACTCCTGGGGTTATCGTAGGAACATAAGGCTCAGTGATCTGATGGATTTGCCCACCATTGTTAAGGTGAAATATGTTGCTAGAATTGCTATCTAATATTAAATGGATTAAGAACATGGTGCTATTTAAAAAATAAAATGTGTAGTCAATAAAATGGTAAATTTCTGTAAGGAGACATTTCTGGAAGGAGTTCTTTGTAATTGTAAGTTTCGGCTTTTTCATGAACATGACTGCTGTGTTTTTTTTTGGGGGTGTTTGCCTTATTAATTTGCTATATACATTTCAAGAGCAAGAGAAAAGAAATGGTGGGGAGGGAACCGTTGTTTATAGCGGTTGAAACGAAACCGATAATAGGAACTAGTCTTGTGGACAATGCACAACGTTAAATGTAACTATAAACTAATTTAAAACAAAGTATAACATGTCATTCACTGATCAGTTAAAAAATTTGAATCATTGGCAAAGTGCTGTGGTTATAAGAGGAATAAAACACTTCAGAACATGCTGTTGTAGGAAAATAATCAACTTCAAGGTCTGGCCACATCACACCAGCCTATCATTGAGTCTCTTCCTATAACAGCATGCC
Source organism: Ameiurus melas (assembly GCA_012411365.1). Classification (NCBI taxonomy): domain Eukaryota; kingdom Metazoa; phylum Chordata; class Actinopteri; order Siluriformes; family Ictaluridae; genus Ameiurus; species Ameiurus melas. Next base: position 11,889,505 of record CM022774.1, read on the forward strand.
CCTAAGTGTTTGATTCCCTGTCAAAGTCTGTGTGGAAGCTCAGTTTCTCATCACACATTTATCCATTACAGGATCTCGTCTTCACTGTGACTTATGGAGGAAATTACCTGCTGAATATTGGACCTACGGCGGATGGCATGATTTCACCCTTGTTTGAGGAGCGTCTCCGAGGTGTTGGTGCCTGGTTGAAGATTAACGGTGAAGCAATCTACTCTACCACACCATGGAGAGTTCAGACCGAGAATGCCACTGTTCCAGTCTGGTGAGTTCTTTTTTTGTTCTTTTTCTTTGTTTTCTTTATTTGTTATTTTCATCTTTAGACTTCCTTGTGTTAATTACAGAAGTGAGCTGTAATGGTAGAGTGAACCATATACAGTATGCCGTTAAATGAGACAAAACTAGATTTGTGTAGGGCCTGTAAAATAAAAATAAAAAGACTTCCCTGGGTTGGGTAGGAAATGAGGAACTGGTGGCAAACTTGTGACAACTCAGGCTCTTTATTCTCTTTTTGGGTTTTAAAAAAAATACTTTTGCTTTTCTGTTAACTTATTTTATCTTGCAAAACACGTGTGTGCACACATACGGCTCGGTCCTGCTCAGCTCCCTCTGTCTGAAACCACTAATGGACCCACGTAAGTGAACTCGGGCTAATCCAACAAGCATTGTACCAGGACAGCATTGTGTGCTAGAGCCTATTTCTAGAATAAGCTCATTGGATTTGGATTTTTGCACTGGGGTGCATTCTGCTTTCCTGCACTCATGCTCCTCATCATATTAATGCACTGTACAACGGAATATCTATAGTCGCTCTGTGAATCACGGCTACTCTGATGCACATCTCTGGTTCCGTATCTGCTGTTTTGCACCATTCATTACACTAATCATTCATCTTCCCTGGGGTTAACATTCACATTTACTCAGAAGACCTCTCTCTCTGTGTGTGTGTGTGTGTGTGTGTGTAAGGCTATACCCACTTTATATCCAATATTATATTTAGTTATTTTGTACTGAATAAGTTTGTTTATTTTTTATTATTATGCTGAATACTCTTACACGCTCTACTTTTTGGGTTGTTGCTGTGATCTGTGAGTTTCTCTCTAAATATGCAAACTTGCATCAAAACACAGTTTGTTTGCAGTGCCTCGTCCATGTTTGTTTTCCAAGAGCAAATGTGTATAATCCCAGGTGGAGTTATTTAACAGTAGGGTATTCAGCAGTTTCTTTGCCAGGTTACTCATTAAAGGTTTCTATTTGAAGAGCATGCAGAAGCAGACTACACATATTATTTAAAGCCATAGATGTGTATATTAGAGACCTAGAAGATGATGACTGTGTGTGTGTGATGTGTATGTGTGTGTGTGTGTGTGTGTACTACTGAAAACACCACCCACTTCAGTGCATTATTTTTAGATATCGTTTTCTTTCTCACTTTTCTTAATCAATTTTTTTTTTGTTTACTGCAGAGAACATTATTTATTTCCTTTGTTAAAAATGAAAAGAAACCACCAACCGTCTGAATCAATGTGACCTAATAGGTTAGATTTTAACGTTTTATATAATGAGGCGCCTTATTGGCTTAACTCAAATACATGACAAACTAACAGACACTTGGATAGCTATTTTACTGGATATATATTTTGAATAGCAACAGACAATACCTTTTGTTGGTCACAGCACAGTGAAATTCTTTTCTTCGCGTACCCCAACATGCCAGGAAGTTGGGGTCAGAATGCAGGGTCAGCCATGATACGGTGCCCGGAGAGCAGAGAGGGTTTGGGGCCCTTGCTCAAGGGCCCAACAGTGGCAGCTTGAACCTCCGACCTTTTGATCAGTAACCCAGAGCCTTAATCGCCCAACAAAGCCACTACCACAAGCCTAGCATTTCCACCCCTTGTTTCTGTTATTAACTTCTAGAGAGAAAAATAGGTAGTAATGGAACTATTGTCTATAGCTGCTAATGTAAGTGACAGGACATGCTTCACTGACATTCCTCAGCATTACATATTGTCTCAGTATGATGTGATATTCATTTTATAATAAAATAATTGTAATCGTTGCCAAATTGCTGTTATAATAAGAAACCATGTTTCAGGAACACATGAGGGTCGTCTTATATGAGGATTCCTGTCTTTTTGTTCAAAGGTACACTTCCAAAGGCACTACTGTGTATGCCATCTTTCACACCAGACCGATGCAGTACTCATTCGGGCTCTCCTCTCCTGTGACCTCAGACACCACCGTGGTATGTATTGCTGAAGGCTTTGCAAAGATTTTTATTTATTTATTTAATAATAATGTTCAATAAGGCTACATGATAATGGCTCAAATGATTCACAGATATTTTTTGCTTTATATTCTACGTTATTTTTCAATTATGTTCGAATTATTTAACCTGTTTAAATTAGAAATCAAAGTCAGACTCCTCCGTATGCACATAATGTTAGCCTTTAAAGGATACATTAAATTAAGATGACTTGGCTGTAAATATGTTAATAAGTAAGCCAGGATTGTATGCAATTATAGGTTCAGCCTGACTTGCTTAGTCATCTTTAGTGATGGCTTGTAAAATAGGTTTGGATTGTTGTGTTGATGTTTGGGAACATTTTCAGAGGTCAGACATTTCTACAATCCTAACCAATGTAGAAAATGTGAGAAATGATCAATTTCACAGATGTTTTATTCCTGGGTCTTCTTTCAGTCGTTAAACACTCGCACTACAAGATTTGCCTAGGAAAAAAAAACACCACACACTTTCAAATGAAGCTCACAAATCATGTAAATAAATTTGCATGCACGTCATACAAAGCAACCCACAATTGAATTAAGTAACTTTGCCTCATATTGTTAGCATTTACATAAACAGTGTGCTGCAGTCCAACGGACCTGTGGGATTGTACAGAATTTCTCATGAACATGCGTGACTTTACATAAAGATTGTGCTGGATGGCAGTTCAATAGTTTATCAGGCTTTCACACACATTTATATATGTATATATAATGTATATGTGTGTGTATATATGGCTGATTATTATTATTTTATAATTCCCCCATCCCGATTAATTGGATGGGGCGGGGCAAACTTTCAGTACTCACTATTTTTATTTTTATTTTATTTATTTATTTTTTGGTGTATTTAAAATAAAATCAACAAACTGAGTGTTACAAATATAAATTCAGACTAAAACGTTACACAACTTGTCAAACAGAAAATAACTCAATACACACACAAGAATATATATTATTAATTTAGGACTGTAGTTTAATTCGGTGCTTTTTGTGCATCCATAAAAAATAATGCATAAATACTTATATACAATATAAATGAATAAAAGAAATGAGATATATATATATATATATATATATATATATATATATATATATATAATATAATATAATATAATATATATATTTTTGTGTGTGTGTGTTCCATATTTGTTTAATATTAATGATTTTAGATTTTTAGAGCCACGACAGGTAGATTGTGGGGGATTTGGGGATTTTAAACACCCCACACCACAGGATAATACTTTATGATGGTCATTTAAGACCTACTTAAAATCTGGACACCTTTGTACATCACTGGTAGAGGAAAATCAACCTCAAACCCGGCTTAGTTATTCTATATGCTGATTTAGGCATACTTATCAGTATTGCGATTAATTCATTCGTTAAGAAAGCTGGAAATCATAATGAAACTACAATTAATTATGCAGCACTATAGTGTATTCCAGACAAATTAGGATAAGTCTTATGGTCCTTCATTTGTTTAGGTGACTCTGGTGGGAAGCTCTGAGCCTTTAAAATGGGCTCCTCTACATTCTTCTGGACTGATCATGCTGCTGCCTGAGCTGCCGAGCAGTGCTGCTGAGGCCTGGGCCATCAAACTGGACGGAGTGGCTTAACCAGAAGAGAAGTTTCTCGGTGATTTTATACAAGGGTGAATCTTGCTTTAATATTTTGCCTTAATTACATTTTTTATTTTTTTGTACTGATCATTAAGAAGTTTTCAATGTTTGTATCAGATTTTATACATTCACTGTGTACAAATTACTGAATTATGTATAATAAATGATAATGGTTCATTTTTAAAACTGACCTCATTTTATATATCTGTATGTATGGGGAATTTGTATCTAAGACATTGGGGTACTGATCCGAAAGCCTTGAGTTCAAGGAGAGCCGTGAGCCGCCACAACTGTGCGCGCCGCCATCTTGGAAGGAAAAATCTTTCACTGTGCATGTGCATAGTGACAATAAAGGCATTCATTCAATAAAGACATTCATTCATTCATTCATTCATTCATTCAAATCCCAGCACCACCAATCTGCCACTGCTGGGCCGTTGAGTAAGGCCCTTAACCCTCAACTGCTCAGTTGTATTAATGAGATAAATGTGAGTCGCTCTGGATAAGGGCATCTGATAAACGCTGTAAATGTATGGAATTGTTAATCACCTTATTATAATTGCCCATGCCCATTCCCCATTATATTAAATCAACCATACTGTCTGAAATACCTCACCTGTCAAATCAAGTCCAAAAATTAATCGTTTACATCATTAAACATACTTGCACATTTCATTGTCATGCTTTTCGAAAGAAAACAAGGAAGCAAGAGTGGATGAGATTAGATGCTTTCATCCTCATCTCTTCTTTGTTTTGTCCTCTTCTCTTTCATTTCCCCCTTTTCCCTTCCTCCATAGTCCCCGGGGGGCTGTCTGAAAGGCTAGCTAGTGTTCTGCTTCTGAATGTGTTCTGCTGCGCATACTGCAATGCTGAGCTGAGCCGCAGTGTGTGTGTGTGTGTGTGTGTGTGTGTGTGTGTGTGTGTGTGTGTGTGTACGTACACACACACACGAATGTGTGTTTATGTGTGTCAGCTGGCCAGACGGGAAATGTGCCTGCCTCTGCTGCTGCTGCTACTCCACACTGTAAGAGGAGAGAAGACAGAGCAGGGACGAAGCAGGGAGCAAGAAAACGAGGTAGAGTATGGCCCTCGCCAAATAAAGCCATGGGGGCCTGGGGTGGGATGGCCCTTAGCATACTATAAATACGCTGGGCTTCTGCCGATTCGGGTTTGGTGCCTGGAGCTGTGTAACAGCACACGCACCAGCCCAGCTCAGGAGAATCTCATCCACACTCAGGCCTTCAGCCATGCCACGAGTGGACGTCGACCTCAAACTGGACTTTAAAGATGTCCTGTTGAGACCAAAGAGGAGCAGCCTGAAGAGCCGGTCTGAGGTAAGATCAGAAGGCTGTGTGAGAGGTAAATCTGGCAAAGTGAAGTTTAAAGCTTTGGAGAATGGGAGTGCTGACCTTGCTGAGGTCAAACTAACTTGGCAAGGCTTTATTTAGGCCCATGTTTAGTTTTCCCAAAGAGGCTGCTTTCGATCAGGACTGATCTGTAGCTGGCCGACGTGTGTTTACTGTTTTTCATCTCCTTCGGTATGTTGTGTTGATGCAACCTGAATCTGGCTCAGATACACAACCCCGAGGGAGAGGTGACTTATGGTGACAACTGATCACACTAAGGTAGGGCAACACGAGCCGAGCTACATGCTGAAAATGTTAAAAATAGACCTGTGTTCTTAATGCCTCTGAAAATAGATTCCACTCTGGTGCAACTGTTCTTCAACACTGTCTGCTTTAAGCGAATGTTTGAGAAACACCCACAATGCAGTGCGACGTAATGCACTAAATTAGTCCAAATGCCATTGTTTTCCTGGAAGTCTCCTGGACAGGCAATTTAAAGGCAATGATCTTCTAAATATATCTTTCCACTCAATAGGTTTCCTTTGCGTTTGCGTAATAACATACAACAGGATATCATTTTAACACAATAGCCATCACATTGCTGCTGTTTGAAATCTTAAAAAGATGACATGGTTTGTGAATTGAAAAGAGGCAACATTGCAATATACGCCCAGATTCTGCTTCATAATCCATGAGTCCACCTCGGCTAATGATCTTGTGCATTAGAGAAGCTTTACATTCCCTGCAGGATGATGTCACTGGCCAGTAGACCATGTTTTTCTGATTTGATTGTCTGATGGCAGACAGTCCAAAACAGAGAGAATTTATTGGAATATGTAATGTGTCACCATCTTCAAAAACAGCTAAAGACCCGCATCTTCTGTGAGCATGTAACTAACCCCATAAAATGCCAACCCCACATTATCCTTTTAAAAAAATAAAAACTTACTCTGGCTCTTATACCTCTACTCTGTGCACTTTGCTTTTGTCTAACTCAATAAAAAGAGCTTGTACTGTAGCACTACTTGTTTTGTATTGATGTATCACTTTGCTTGTATTTTCTCATTTGTAAGTCGATTTGGATAAAAGCGTGTGCTAAAATGAATAAATGTAACTAGTAACTATTTACATTTATTTCAATTAATTATATTAATCTTATCGCACTACTTTATTTCTGTGAATGATTTAGAGTGGGTGGAATTCTAGATCTAACGAACCGCATGTAAAATAACTAATGGAAATGAATCGTTATTTTGATCTTTTCAGTCTGATTTGGAAATGCAATCATCAATAACAGATTTAACCCATCAATGCTGGCACGTGACCATGGTATAACTGGGATAATCCCATCCGCTTTGAGTCAGGTGGTTCTTTGCCTCCACGTCCTGCATTAAAATCATGTAATACACACCTAACTGTGGATTATCCCTTCTTCATTATTAGCTATTGTGTTGACAGCATAGTATCACTTAATATCATTCAGAAATCAGCAGCTAACCTTGTGTCTTGTGAAGCAAAAATATTTAACTCAGTAAAATGAAACACTCTGGAGTCAGAGCAATTGATGGAAGATTGGAAGGATAACATGTACACACTCAGGATTAACATATTAAATATGATACATTTCTGCAATGTGGACTTCAATAAAGATTAGATTGGCTACTGTGAGAGAGAGAGAGAGAGAGAGAGAGAGAGAGAAATAAGGATGCATCAAGTTACAAGGCCTGTGCCTTGTAAATAGCTCATCCGGCTCGACTGCTCCTGGAAATGATTCAGCACAAACTGCATTCAACTGACTGGCATAATAGTGTGAGTATTTCCATTGAAAACCAGTCAAAGGGAACAACAGACTTTCCAAATTTTACATTTAGTAAATTTTCCAAAAATATGCTTTTACATACAATTTGCATACTATATTTTCATGAAATGACGCACAAGAGTTGTGTGCTGAAAAAAGCTCAGTACTAAATGACCACATAATAGTCAATTAATCCATTATGTCACATGGGATGGAGAGAATGAAATGATTCTTAGGGTTATCATAATAAAACTACACTACACATATATTACACTGCACATTGTTTACATCTAACATGCTTCTCCTAGGAAAGGAAGACACTGTGCTTTCTTTTTAAAAATGTACTCATATGTTACTGCCTTGACATCAAAAATGGTACTAAAAATGCAAAGAAATGACTAAAGGAGCACGACTTCCAATAAACTTTAAATGAAAACAACAATAATCCAGCAACAACGAATCTGTATGTTTATATTTCGTTTATGGAGTCATTCTTTTGTTAATAGACAGTAGCTTATAATCAATAGTGGCTGTGTTCAAGACAATTGAAGTAGCTAATACATGCTCAAAAATTCACCAGAGCAAGCCAGAGAATAGTGCAAAATAATCTATGACATCACCTGTGAAGGTGTAGATCAGTGTTTGTAAAGGTAAGTATGATAGATTTTATGTTGCTCGGTCATTGTTTTTGGTATATTAAGCCACTTCAAGCTTTTTTCGAATGCAAAGAATTGCGTCCTTCTTCAACAGAGTATTAACAGACCTACACAATAGTGATG